>PVHP010018906.1:0-15022 GCA_004024765.1 Zapus hudsonius
TGTGAGATTTTTCTGTTTAACATTTTGTTGGATTTACCAAATGTTTTATATATGTTTAGATTTGGTACAGAAACAAACAAATAAAAACAAATAAAAGAAGTGCACTTTAAAATTTGTTCTGACAGCAAACCTTTCAAAAAATGTCACCAAGTGACCCATGTGGCTTTCTCCCTTACCCTGGACTTTTACCTTTGCTACCCATAGAATCAAGCATGTACCCTGCCATGGATTAGGAAGAATTTTTTAAATACCACAACAGCCTATTCAATGCAGCTTGCAAAGCTCCAGAATATATTATGTGATTTCCATGATTTTTCTCTCTGTTTCAAATGAAATAAAAAGTCTGACCTATGTCAACATTAGCTACAACAGTCAGATGTCCCAGAAAGAGGACACTACAATCATTCCTTCCAGTGGAATGAGAGACAGAGTGACCAATAATAGACTTGGGGGTCAGACTTTTTGTTGTTGATGGTCGCATCGGCATCTGGCTCTTTTGTGACTAGTTCTATTTGTGACAAAATGAGGGCATCAGATTGGATGCTCTCTAAGGTGCTTCTCAGTCTGAACTCTAAGGTCCCAATTATCCCAGGGAAAGCTAAGACACTCAGCAACGGGTGTGTGTGTGTGTGTGTGTGTGTGTGTGTGTGTGTGTGTCTTCTAACTGTGTGATTCATTCACAATTTCTGTACTTACAAAAGAGAACACTGGCTTTGTGAATTGATAGGTTTATGTGCATGTGTGTGCATGTGTGCCTGTGTGTTTGTGTGTGTGAGTGGGGACGTGCATGTGCCACTGCATGTGTGCTTGTGTGTGTGCGTGTTTGCTTGTGTGTGTGAGTGGGAGCATGCACGCACTACTGTATGTGTGCGGAAGTCACACGACAACCTCAGGTGTCATCTCAACTTCTCTTTTGTTTGAAGCAGGGTTTCTCATTGTTCACCACTGTATTCATCAGGCTAGCTGGCCCACAACCTTCCAGAAGATTCTCCCAGCTTCACCTCCCATCTTGTAGGTACACTGAGGTTATTTATGTCCTCTACAGCATCTGGCTTTATGTGGATTCTAGGGATAGACACTTGCTCAGCAAGCACTTTATCCGCTGAGCCATCTCCCCTGCCCATGAAGTGATAGTTTTCTGTGTCCATTGGGACTATGGGAGAAGGGAGTAGAGTGGTTATTTTCTTGTCACGGGCACTGATGGAAAATGTTTATTTTCATCTTACGGTCCAAGGGAAAGTTTCATCGTGGTGGGGACACATTGGCAGGAGCACAGAGCTGGGTGCCATGTCTTTTCATCAGCAGGAAGGAAGGAGTAAGCTGAGTGTGGCAAGAGAAGCTGAGCAATAATGAAACACTCCTCCAACAAGGCTCAATCTCCAAAGGTTCCCCTCGCTGGGGCATAAATATGAGGCTTACTCACAAACACAGGAGACTAGGGGGACATTTCACGTTCAGACCACCACACAGAGGTACCAAGAAAACCCACGAACAGAGCTCTTTTCCAGATGTGTTTTAGAAGCAAAAATCATATTCTTTTCTCAGAAGCAATATTAGGACTGTGCTTTTAACCCAAAGAGTAGAAAGATATACTTGATAAGTGGTTCAATTTTGGTGTATCTGGTTCCATCTCCTCAACAAAGTGCTCCAGTCTGTGATTTTGAACAAACATAGATGCTGCGGAATAATGGATTCTAGTGCTCTGTGTATGAGAGCTTTGTGAGCTGTGCTTTCTGAGCTTCAGGCTTTTCCCTTATCCTTGTTTTTTAAATAAATTGTATATTTCAGGTTAACAATCCCCTGCCACTTTTCAGCAAGTTAAAATTAAAAAGAAAATATTTTAAAGCCTCACTAAATGATGCTACTACAATAAGAAGTAAGCTTGGTTAACACGAGAGTCCTTTGGTCATACTTTCTTTTTTCCCTGCCCTTCCCTGCCCTTCCCCACTCTTCCTCCCCCTTCCCCCACATGCTTCTAATTAAACACCTAATAACACTTGGCTGCTTTGAGCTATACTGTGCCATGCCTAAGGACTTTTACATCATTATTTATTACTTCAGCATAATATTACAGTATGTGAGATGTAGTTTGCTTTAAAATTTTCCTCTTGGGCTGGAGAGATGGCTCAGTGGTTAAGGTGCTTGCCTCCAAAGCCAAAGCACCCAGATCCCATTCCCTAGTACTCACGTAAAGCCAGATGCGCAAAGTGGCACATGCATCTGGAGTTTGTTGGCAGTGGCTCGAGGCCCTGGTGCACCCATTCTCTCTGTCTCTTTCTTTCTCTCTTTCTATGTGTCTCTCCCTCTCGCTCTCCTGTCTGTACCTCTCTGATTACAAATAAATAATTAAATAAAATATTTTTAAAAATCTTCCTCTTTAATGGACTTCCAATGTAGAAATGATACGGCAATAAGGAATTTTGCATGTATATCATTGTATCCTTCCTTGTTCTTTCTTTTTCTTTGCAAATGTGTGTGTGTGTGTGTGTGTGTGTGTGTGTGTGTATGTGTATGTTTTACATGTAGAGGACCAGAGGATACCTTCAAGTGTTCTTCCTCAGGTATGGCACCCTCTTCTTTTTGAGACAGAGTCTCATTGGCCTGTTATCTTACCAATCAATTTAGACTGACTGACCAGCAAGCTCCAGGGAACCACCTGTCTGTGACCTGTCAGTGCTGGAATTATAGGCTTCTACAATCACACCCAGCATTTATAGGGGTTCTGGGAATTGAGCTGAGGTCCTTATTCTTGCAAGGAAAGCACTTTCCCCCACCAAATTGTCTCCCAGCCCTTCAGTTATTTCTTAAGGAGAATTCTTAACAAATGGAATTTTCATGTCAAAAATGTACATGTGTACATGTATATGCATGTATGTGTGCACATTGATATTCATATACAGTGCTAAACTGCCTTTCCTGAAGTTTCTATGATAGTTTTCCTATCCTTCCTGTAGCTTTATTGGTCTGTCCCCATCACTGAGTGAGCCCCCCTCCAGAACATTCCAACTGAAGAGAAAAATCAGTGCACTGCTTGGGAGAAGTAGTCTCTGCTTCAATGTGATGTGATCTCATCCAGGAAGGCCCAGTTTTGGGGAGTTGCTAGTGGGCCTTCAAAGTCTCCCCTCTTAGCATTTCATCTCACTTCTTTGACTTCAGGGACTTTTCACAGAACGAGAAAAACACTAGGAATTTTTTCCTTGACTCCTTTGAGACTTCCCCATTAAAAAAGCATTCATCCAGGTTTTTAGGGGCTGGAGAGATTGCTCAGTGATTAAGGCATTCCTTTGCAAAGCCTGACAGGTTGGGATCAATTGCCCAGCACCCACGTCAAGCCAGGTGCACAAAGTGGCGCATGCACCTGAAGTTTCTTTGCAGTGGCTGGAGGCCCAGGTACACCCATATTCCTTCTCTCTCTGCACCCCCCTCAACTTTCAATTAAATAAATTCTCAAAAGGTGTTCAGGTTTTGGCTAGATTTTTCACATTCTATGTCCTCATTCGAATGTTCCTGGTATGTAGCTGCTTTCGGGATTGTTTGTTTGGCTCCAGGATTCTACACCCACAAAGCATTCTACCCCCACCGCCTCATGACTTCCCACCTGGTTCACTAGACCCAGGTAATCAAATACCATGCAAAATTGTTCTTGAGCCCAGAAAATTGATTTTGCTGGGTTGAAGTTAGCATGATGAGTTGTTAACCCTGTTAGAAAAATACAAGTTGGATTTATGATTCCCTTCTGCAGGTAATTGGGCTCTAATTTTAAAATCTGAGCCAATTGATTTACATTATATTGCATTATAACATTACAAAAGTGCAATTGAGCCCAGGTGATATATGAATTGGAGCTTCCAATTATGTAATAAATTATTTTCAGTTCTTCAATAAATGATACCGAGGTTAACATGAGCCCATCCATCTCTGTGTCACATTCACCACATCCATGTTTTCATCTCTCCCCTGGTACGTTCACTCCTCAGTTTCTTTCTCCTTTTATAACATGTAAAGGCTTAACAATGACTTCCTTTGTTTGTCCAAAGCCTGCACACTGACATGTCATATAGGACGTTTCATTCCTCATTCCTTTTTGTAACATTTCATCTCATTCCACACGGTGTTTCTCCTAGAACACTGTTCCTATGTTGTGAATAGCATCTGCTCTTAATCCATTATAAGTAGAAATTTCTCTCTTGGTATATGACAATTCAACTAAGATATTCCTTTGGGTTTTTAATTTTTTTTTTTTTTGGTTTAGACAGATGAGAGAGAGAGAGAGAGAGAGAGAGAGAGAGAGAGAGAGAGAGAGAGAGAGAGAGAGAGAATGAGAATGAATGGGCACACCAGGGTCTCTTGTCACTATAAATGAATTCCAGATACATGTGCCACTTTGTACATCTGGTTTTATGTGGGTACTGGGATATAAAACCTAGGCCATCAGGCTTTGCAAACAAGTACCTTTAACCACTGAGCCATCTCTCCAGCCTAGATCTCTGAATTTCACATCTTATTTATTTATTTAGTAGGTTTCTTGCATGGTCTCTTGCCACTGCAAATCAACCTCAGATGCTTGCACCAATTTATATCTGTCTTTACATGGGTGCTGGGTAATCCAACCCAGGCCAACAGGCTTCGCAAGCAAATGCCTTTAATTGCTGAGCCCTCTCTCCAACCCACCCTTTTTATTTTTGTAATGGGAGATCGCCATGTTTGGGGGTCCTTCCAAATTTAATGATTTCCTATTTCTAGTCTGTAACTTTGGTGGAGAAATTCCTAACCTCTAGTCCTGATAATCTGTCTCCGCGATGCCTTTAACTTCTGTCCTTCTGAAAATAAAATTGTTAAATTGCCTGCTGTCGGGTAGTAGACGGCTGCCCTGAAAGAAACATTTCTGCCAGGTTGTAAAGGATGTCAAGAGAGTGGAATCTCTTCTTTACCTTTTCCTAAGGATATGTTTTCCTGGTGTGCATTGCCAAAGGGCTATTTCTGTAGAAAACCTTGCAAGGTTATGGAAGAAAGATAGGAGGTGGCAGAGAGAATCTGTTAGGAAACAACATGTTTGATATTAATAGAGGAAGGCCCTCCTGCCATATTTAGGGCTACTTCTTGAGCAGGTAGAATTCTGAGCTCTTTTCAAAATAAACTAGAACTGCGTAATTGATGACTGTCAACAGTTCAGTTTTTGCTGTATGTGCTCTCGGGAACACAAATAATTCGTATTTTCTCTTTTCTGTTTCTGATAAGTTGTTTGAAGTAATTCAGGGGAGTAAGTGTTCGGATTTGAATTAAGGCCAAATGAAGAGAGTGAAATAATATCTGTTATTTTTACAACTTAAGGCTTGAAAAAAAATCTCTCTCCTTTCAATTTTAATGATAGGGAGCAATGCCCTTTTTGGATGGCGTTTAAGAACATCTGTGAAATTCTTTTGCTTTAAAAATATGTTTTTCTCATTCATTTTTACCAAGCCCTCTTACAGGAAATCGGAATTCTTATTTTTATAAAATTCTCTCTGATAGGGAATCCTTGAAGTGTCCTTTTTGGCTGATTAATGTTATCGTAGATACTTGAGTATAATAGGTAAAAAAAAAATCTTGTATAGAACCAAATCCGAAAGCATCTTTATTTTATCGTGAATAGATCTTTTATTTTTGACAACCTTGGACAAAGTGTGATGATTGGACATCCGACTTAACTATTAGAGATTCTTTTGCTCAAATTTAGGCAATTTATTGAATTCTTTCTCAGCTGGACCTTAGCAAAGGTAACTAGATTTAACACCGCTCTTCTCAAGCGATGATTAAATATGTCATTTATATATGTGAATTTTTATGCATGTGTAAAAGTAAAATTTTACTTGGTCACATACTACTTCTCATTGAAGATTATAATTATAGCCAGCAGGGATTTGCTGGTTTGTTCTGATAATTGCCCATGCTCAGTTGCCAATACAGCTTAGTTGCTTGCTTTCAACGCAACTCTGTACCTAGTGTTAGAAGACTATTTAAAATCATTCCAATAAAAGCAACTATCCAAATTTGGTAAAGTTCTTTTTGGCCATCTGGGTTCTTGTAAAAGTTGAAAAATCTAGGGCATTATCAAGCGTGTCACTAAGAGCTAGTGATTTGGTACTAATTTAATGTGTGAGGAGTGTGTTGGAAGACTATTTTCAATCCGCACACTTCAAGTAGGTTTTATTTATTCTGATCTGGGAGCATATGGGTTGGAAAATTCTCAAGGTAAGCTTTGGATTGTAGATTCATTTCCAGTAAGTATTACCACCCAAATCAGCAGTGGTGCGTGAGGACTGAAGAAATGAATTGGGGAATGCTGGGGTTCTTATGTTACTCCTGTGTTTGGAGTTGTTATAGAAACTGAATGATAAAGTAAAAGTGCTAACACATGTGTACTCTTGAGATCAGGTAAAAAAATGCAAGAATGGTTGTTCTCATGTTTCAGTACAACTTTCAAAGGACAAACATTCCACCCATTCAGAGTCACAACTCTGGTCCATGACACTATTTTCTGCATTTTTTCCATATAATTTTGCATTTATATGTTTCTTCTAAATAGACATGAAATATAGAAAAATGACTCAGCATATACTCATGTATTCAATACAGGTTAAGTGCATCTTTGTAGATAAATGGATTCATTTTTAGCTTGTGCAGATGTGTGTGCACACTCCTGTGCACGTATGTGGGTATTCTTGTGTGTGTAACTGAGGGGCCAATGCCAAGATCTCCCTTTGCCATTTCTCCACCATATTTTTATGAGCCAGCATTTGCCACTAATCCTGGAACTCACTGATCGTACAAGACAAGCTAGCCAGCAGCTCCCAGAGTCTGTCTCTGCCTCTCCAGTACTGAGATTCCATTTTCTGGGGAAATTTTTCTGAGCTGCACACTCAGGTCTTCATGCTTGCCCAGCTCTTTACCCATAAAGCCATCTTCTAAGCCCTTGGAATAATTTTCCAGTAACTGCCTTAAGAATTAACATTAATCACTTCTTTTTAAAATGTCATCTTTTCAGGGTATTAAATACATTATTCATTATGTTTGTTTATTTGAATACCATTTTCTGTCATTTTAAGGTTTAAGGCAATCAGAAAACAAAACCACTCGAGGTCACTAACACTTATATAAAGAAGGATACAGATAATGGATTCAACAGGTAGTACACATACTAAATACTAAGTTTTTAAATTTTTCTGTCACATTATGTCTCTGATCTAGGACACTGTTGTGTTAACCCAAAAATGGCCTTCTGAATAGTAAGGGGAATTATCTGAAATAAACTTGTTTTGTGGGACTAGTGAGAGAACTCAGTGGTCAAGGCCTTTGCCTGCAGTACCTAACAGCCTGGGTTTGATTCCCCAGTACCCACATAAAGCCAGATGCACAGTGGTACATGCATCTGGAGTTTGTTTGCAGTGGCTGGAGGCCTAGGCACACCCATTCTCTCTGTCTCTCTTCTATCTCTCTCTGCAAATCAATAAAAATATCCTTAAAATAAAATTATTTCCTGTTTAGATACATATAGGAAATATATTTCCATTGGCCAAGACCTTTAGCTTTGGGATTTCCCAAGCATAGTGTGTGGCATTGTCCACACACATCTGACCATGGAGCACTGTTTCTGGTGAGGACCATGTTTGGAAAACCTGCTTTTTAAGTCTGTGGAGCTCAAAGATCCAGCCAACAAAAGGCTAGAGTTCAGATCCTATATGAGCAGAAGATTCTAGAGTTAATTACAAAGGGTAATTTCCAGAGGCAATGAAATGTGCTCTGACAGTCAACTTAATCCTCTCCCGCTTTGGAGGACCTGGCCTACTGCTGAGGTTTCAGCGACTGAGAGAGAGAATGAGGGTGTTGGCAGACCGACTTGGTTAACATTGACTTTGTGGATGAGGAATAAGGGTGCTCGGAAAATGCCTGCCAAGCTGGATATACCCAGCATGGACATAGATGTAGAAATGCAAATAGCTTGCTTTTATTAAAGGCCCTTTGAGCATTTGTGATGCAAGACTCAGGCTCTAGCTTAGGACGGAGATGATCACCCTGCCAAGTGTTTGCTCTTTGGCATTCACTTAATGAAGCGTATCTTCTGCTGCCTTTGATCTTTGGTAACTTGAAGACATTGTTATAAGAGTAGAAATTATACAGGGCTTGGAGATCATTTTAGTTAGACATAAATGAATGGTAAGCATAATGTGGATGTTGTCTTGGTTAAATGATCACACTTTAAGGATTATTTGAGAGTCAAGGAAAAGGGAGGTTAAATATCAGATTATTGAGAGTCCCAAATAATTTAATTATGAGAGAACCGAAAGTGTATTTTAGAGTGAAAGATTAAAAAAAAAAAAAGAGGGCTGGAGAGATTGTTCAGTGGATATGGCATTTGCCTGCTGGGCTTAACAACACAGGTTCAATTCTCCAGTACCAACATACAGCCAAATGAACAAAGTGGAACATGTATCTGGAATTCTTTTGCAGTGGTTAGAGGCCCTGGTTTGCCCATCTTCTCTCTCCCCTTCTCTCCCTCCCTCCTCTTCCTCTTCCTCCTCCCTCCTCCTGCTCCTCCTCCCCCCCTCTCTCTGTCTTTCTCCTTGTAAATAAATGAGTAAATAAATAAGTAATGTATTTTTTAAAAGAAAGGAAAAAATGCCAGATTGTCTCTTTAATAGAAAATATCTCTCTCTCTCTCTCTCTCTCTCTCTCTCTCTCTCTCTCTCTCTCTCTCTCTCCTCTGTCTCTTGACTCTTAATAACAACTTGGTACCTATTATGAGCCAACCAGTATGTAATTCCCCCTGGGAAGATTCCAGTTGCTGTGCAAGTGTGTCCTGGGGTTTTGCCCTCACTGAGGACATTGGGAAAGTGCTCTTTGGAGGTGACAAGTGAGACAAGCTCAGAGCAGGAGTTGACAAGGAAGGGGAAGAAGAGAGGAGGTGCAAGGACCATGGCAGAGGGATCAGCATCCAAGAGGAGACCTCGTGGAGGTGCAGGCAGTGGCCAGGATAACGGTAAGATTCCAGCATCACCCTCACAAGGCGATGCCCTTCCCCGTTGGCCTTGCGCTTGGAGTTCAATCTCTTACCTGATGACTGACTCCATTTCTTTATGACATTCATGGGGCCAACTCCACGGCCAGTACGGCTCGTCTCTCTACTTTTCCAAGCATTTCGTTTGCGAGAGTTGAATCAAGAAGCAATGTTTATTTTTGTTTGTTCTTTTTTGTGGTTGTATGAGCTTGAGTCTAGGTGAACCCTTAAGACTCTTCAGTACCGCATATACATGTGTTGTGAGAACTGACTTTGATCAGGCCTTCTTCTAGGTCGTTCTGTGAAATGCTTGGAATTAGTCCCGTTTGAACTAAGGACCTTTAATCATGTGTCTGATTGTAGTAGAGACTGGCCATCAGTTGTAACTACTCGCAACTTTGATAAGTGTATGGATTCTATAGCGTGATGCAAATTCCCCTTTGGGAGTGTATCTCCACCCCCCACCCTTCCAGTGGATGGAGCAGTTTTCTCTGCCTGACTTGCTGATCCTTCAAGAGGTTAACCTCCTCCTTAGACAGTCATGGCTTTCCATCTGGGTTGGCCCATTGTAGCTACTAGGATGAAATCAAGTAGTCAACATAGAGGGACAAGGTGGCTATTAACTCCCACTATTGTCTGTCTTTCTCAGATGTCTTTAAGGTACCTTCACCACCCCAGTTTGTGATGATTACCCCCCTCTCTGTATCCCACCAAGCTCGGGTGACATGCTTTCCAAGCCCTTTCTTCTTTGAGACCCAAGGACTAAAGGCACCCTGCTAGCGTGAGTCCCTGGTGCTTCAATATCCTTGACTTGTAACTCTCTTTATGCCTCTGAAAATTGTTCCTTTGGTGAACTTGAATCTCCTCAGACTTGTAGGTCACTGTGACTTCTGTTTCCTGCTGGGGTTCTGACTGATATTTTTAGGCTGTCACTACTCATTTCTCCTCTTTCCACTTCTAGAACCTAGGAAGGCATCCGATAGATAAAACTGGGGACTGGATCAGTGATGGTGAAACTGCTTGAACAATACAAACTCAGTGTTCTCACTTTGGGTTCCAAAGAAATGAGTCTCAGGAAAACATAGGGACATTATTTGGCATATCCCTGGCTGTCATTCAGGATGGATTAGATGCCCCTAAATTTTATTTTACTGTTTGCCATCTTTCTGGACCCCTGAGAAATTTCATTGCACGTGTGTTCTGAACATTGGACTTGGGTATTTTGAAGCTGTGAATATTTTAATTTTTGGCATAGAAAATATACGATTTAGGACATGTTCAAAAGAGAAATCTTCCCACCTTCCTGAGATCATTACCCTATCCTGAACTTCACTTTCACATTGATATTTTTATTTTTACTTTTAATAAAACCTGGAAATAGCCGTATCTGCTTCTGTCATTTAGGAACCACCATCCTGGACTCCCATGAGCCCTTCATTGACATCTGTGATGAGCATACTGTCTCCCAGCATAGAGTGTCATAGTCAGCCACACACTGCTGGGATGAACCTCCAAACCAGGCATAGTTATGGGAGGAAAGGATTTATTGAAGCTACAGATCCAGGGGAAGTTCCCTAACAGTGGAAGAGGCTGGTCCTCTTTCACAGGTCCAAGCAGAGCGAGAAACCCATCACCTATGCCACACACTGAATAGCAAACAGGTAGGAGGGCTAAGGGAGAGAAATCTCCTTCCCCTTTATATAGCCTTAGGGTGGGGTCTTGCAACACTATCCCATACTTAATGGCTTCCTGAGTCTCTGGAATTTCCTTCTGGAATTGCCCACATAGGAAAGGATGTTTACTTCTAGCTCTCCTGAGCTTCCTTATATCCTGCGTTCTACTGAGAGGCTGCCTTCAGTAAACATCCTCAGAGACCTACCCAAGATAATTAAAAGATCAAGTTGACAACAAAACCTAACCATCACACATGCATTTCTCTTTCTTTTAGCTAAAATAATTAAAGCCAGTCCTCTTCACCTTATACTTTAGTGTGTTTCTTTTCTAGGTAAACACTTAAAGAGTAACTGGAAGACATAAGCCGTATAATAATGATGATTCCTTGATATCTAATAGTCTATGCCTGATTTTCCTTTAATCCCTCAAAAGATTGTAGTTTAATTTTTCAAATCATAAGGCACACACAGTGCCTGCACATTTCCTTTGGTTGTTGTGTCTCCTAAGCTCATTTTAATTTGTAATAATACTCTCCCTTTTTATATTTTAATTAAAAAAACAATATTGCAAAAAGTATACACACTTAAGCATATGGTCCAATGATTATTTAAACTGGAATAGTTGATGTAAACACTCCACGGATAAACATATAGGACATCATTGCCACCAAAAAATTTCCTAACTATGTCCACACCTGCCCCTAAGATAACCATGGTTCCACCAAACTAGATTGGTTTGGTCCTTTTTTTTTTTTTTTTTTTTTTTGCTATTGTTTTATAAAAAGCTACTCCTCACCTGGAGATGAGGATAAATACTCATAAATTCATCATCAATTGTAAATAATGTTAGTTGAAACTACCTTTTATAGACCTGACTTTCACACAAAGTAGGTTCGCATCATCGTTACATGGAGGAATGTCTGCTGTTTCACCTCCCTGTGGGTGACTGGGAGCTGTGGCTCACGGCCAAGCCAGTTCTCTTGAGAGTATGTGCCCATTGTTGCTAGCTCAGGAGAGAATCAATTATGTCGTCAGCACCGTTGAGATATAGCAGTGGTCTCTAACAGAGAAGATTTCTACCACCATGAGAACTTCTTGGGCCATATTTCATTTGTTACCTCTGCCTTATTCCACCATTCATTTATTTCTCTACCATCGTAGATAATGCTGATTTTCCTAAAGTTATACAGTATGCATACTTCTTTCGTTTCCTTCATGAACGTAATGACTCAAAGGGTGCCAGGATTAGTTTAGCTGTGTATTCCTCTTTCTTGCTAGTATTCTATTGCACAGCTGCTCCACATTTTATGGGTGTACGATCATCTTGTATTGGGCTGTTTACAACTCTGGATTACTGTGAATAATCTTTGCCTATATTTGCTTTTATTTTCCTTGGCACATACCTAAACATGAGATGTCTTGGGTTTTATATCTTGTATATATGTACATTTTGAAGGAAACTACGAATTTTGAAGATATGTAATATGTACATTTTGAAGGCTCTACAAAATGGTTGGGCCATTTTATATCCATATGACCAATGACCAATTCAAGGTTCCAATTGTTCTAAAGGGAAGTATATACTAAAATCAATTAGCTATTTATGTATGGGTTTCTTTTTGGATTTTTCCATTTGTTCCCTTAATTCATGTATCTATTCTGTTACTATTCATCCTCTATCTTGATGAGTGTGACTTTAGAGTTGAACTTGACATCAAGTCTTCTAAGTTTTCAATTTTGTCCACTCTACACGAAGTCTTGCTGGCCTTTTGATTGGAATTGCACTGAAAATTTGAATTGATACTTCCATTTTCTTTTATTTCTTTCTGCAGTGTTTTGTAGGTTTTGGTATAAAGGTGGTGGATGTAATTCATATTTTGGATGGTATAGATAAAGAGTAGAGTTGTAGCTTTAGTTTTATTTTTTTAATTTTCTTTGTAGGAAACAGTGTTGATTTTGATTTGTCATCCTGGTGCCTCTTGTCTTTGTTAAATTCACTCTTTAATCTTGGCAGTCTTTAAAAATTTATTTATTTATTTATTTGAGAAAGAGAGTCATCTCTCCAGCCCTTACCATTCCTTTCTTAGCAACTCCAGCCTCTCAAGTTTCTCAGCTTAAAGTCTGGTATAGTGACCATGCTCCTTCATTTTCAGCTGATCTAAAATTCCTCTTTGGATCTCTCAAACACTATTATCAAATTGGTCCTTAACATTTAAAATTTTTTAACTTTTTATTGATAGTTTCTATAATTATAGATCATAAACCACTATGGTTCCCTCCTCTCCCTCCCCCACATATCATCCCCCTCTCAATTATTCTCTGTTTTGTTTGCATGCCATCATCTTTCAAAATCTTTCTGTTGTTGTTTTTTTAAGACAGGGTTTCTCTCTAGCACAGGCTGACCTGGAATTCTCTGGAATGTCTCTGGGTGGTCTTGAACTCATGGTGGTCCTACGATCTCTGTCTCCTAAATGCTGGGAATAAAGGTGTGAACCACCAATCCCAATATTCTTTCCAAAATCTTTAAACAACTTATTTTTGGTTAATTTCTTAGCCGTTTGCTCACATGTTTATAGCTTATAAATTGTCAAGTGATAAAAGGGACACTTCGTTGGGAATCTAGGCTTGTTGTTTTTCCTTCTTTCCCAACGTTGCTGTGTCTTAATTCCACAATTTCAAGCTTTCTCTCTTGGGCTCCAAGACTGCTTCAAATCATGGCTGCTACTTTCTACTTAGTCGACTCCGACAAGGAAAGTTAGCAAATGTCTTTAACATTAAAAAGTTGCTTATAGAGCCAGAGAGATGACTCATTGATTAAAGGTGCTTGCTTGCAAAGTCTGACAGCCTGGACAAAGTGTGTACACAAAGTACAGTGTCTCTGGAGAGTCCCTGGTGTACCATTCTCTATCTTTCTCTCTCTTTCCTTCTCTTTTAAAAGAATAGTGACTTTAACTATATGGCTTACCTGGGTAGGCACTCATTCTATGTGAAATCTGGAAGGTATGAATCCTGGCTGCTTCAATTTCCTGCAATGCTTTCAATTAATTAAAAATCAATTTTTATTATTGCTTATTAATTGAACAAAATAGGGGGCTTCATTATGACATTTCTTATATGCATATAGATACTTTGACGATATTTATCAGAAATGTGTTGAAAGAGCTTAATGTATTTATATCTTCTTTTTTTTTAAAGTTTGTTTTAGTTTTTTTCTAGGTAGGGTCTCGCTCTAGCCCAGGCTGACCTGGAATTCACTATGTAGTAAGTCTTCAGCTGGCCTCGAACTCATGGTGACCCTACTACCTCTGCCTCTCCAGTGCTGGGATTAAAGTCATGCACCACCACGCCCAGCCTATTTCTATTTTCCAAGGGAGAATTCGTATGATACAGATACCTCCTTGAGTGCTTCCAGCTGTATTTTAAGAAAGGCTCTGCACATTCTCTATGTGTGAAAATGCTATTGGTTTTATTTTTCAAAGTGAGCCACCCACACCCCTTGGAATATTTTCCCTCGGGATTTCTCTGATTGTTCCCTTCACATAGGATAGTCAAACATGCTTCTCTGTTTCCCATGCTCATCGTCAACACAATGATCAGACATGCAGCTTTCAGTTACTGGCACATCACAGGATTCCCATGCATTGCTTACTACATACCACGTCGAGTCACAGACAGAAATGGTTCCTGAGCTTTGCTCTGCTCTGGAGTCCCCTGGAAAACTGTTTTAAAAAAGGGAGAAATCAATTATTCTTGCCTGGCTTCTGTCCTGGACACTGTGATGAATTGGCTGGGGGAATGACATGAACACCTGGATTCTATAAAGGTCCCAAGGTGCTTCTGATAAATATGGGCACCTTGGATGTCATGTCTGGTTTTCCCACTTAGATTACAACTGATTCATATATCCAGCTGTTGTAAACCTCATGAATTCAAAATCAAGTTCACGTCAAAGCTCTAAGGCAGTTTTCACAGCCATGGCTGGTGGTCGCCTTGATGTATTATTTCATTATGAGTTGCAAAATGGAGGCATTGAATTTTGTCCATCGTCCTGCTCTTATTAGAGGTGATTCATCTATCACGGGTAGATCTGTCTCAACTGTCGCTTCCATTACCTTGAAATGTTGTAGATAAGAAAAACGTAGATCAAATCCTTATTCCTCCTTAACTTATATACTGTATGAATCATGAATTAAATTCCAAGTAAGTTCTGAAGGAGACCAGTAGTATTTTTGGAATACTACAAAGAAAGTATGGATTTTTGGGTGTATTGGATTGATTTCACACCACCATTCCTACTGCTGTTTGGATCTTGGGC
>PVHP010018906.1:15122-32616 GCA_004024765.1 Zapus hudsonius
GTGGAGAACATTCTAGGTGTCAGGATGCCATGGAGAACATTCTAGAAGCCAGGATGTCATGGAGAACATTCTAGGTGCCAGGATGCCATGGAGAACATTCTAGGTGTCAGGATGCCATGGAGAACATTCTAGATGCCAGAATGCCATGGAGAACATTCTTGGTGCCAGGATGCCATGGAGAACATTCTAGGTGCCAAGATGTTGTGGGGAACATTCTAGGTGCCAAGATGCCATGGAGAACATTCTAGGTGCCACGATGCCGTGGAGAACATTCTAGGTGTCAGGATGCCATGGAGAACTTTCTAGATGCCAGGATGCTGTGGTGAACACTCTAGGTGCCAGGATGCCATGGAGAACATTCTTGGTGCCAGGATGCCATGGAGAACATTCTAGGTGCCAGGATGCTGTGGTGAACACTCTAGGTGCCAGGATACCATGGAGAACATTGTAGGTGCCAGCCTACCTTGGAGAATATTCTAGGTGCCAGGATGCTGTGGAGAACATTCTAGGTTCCAGGAAACTATCGAGAACATTCTAGGTGCCAGGATGCTGTGGAGAACATCCTAGGTGCCAGGATGCCATGGAGAACTTTCTATATGCCAGGGATCATGGAGAACATTCTAGATACCAGGATGCCTTGGAGTACATTCTAGGTGCCAGGGTTGTCATAATGAACATGTTAGAATCAGGAATATCGTGTTTAACCAGACAGACATAGGTCTTATTTTCAAGCAGAAAGACAAATAGAAATAAGATACAATGGCAAATGTAAATTTTTAAATTTGGAATTGTTCCCCTTCCATTTCTCTGGGTTCTGCTAAACTTTCACATAGTGTCATACCACCATCAAAATGACTGTTTTCTAGGGATATCTTCAAAATGGTCACCTGAGGATGTCTTCCGTTTGCGGGTCACTAAATCATTCAATCTGCTCTCTGAGCATCCTTCCTGTTTAGAGGGTGAGGACTAATAATGAAAGTCCAAGGCTGGATGCTGGAGTGTCTCTCCCTTCTGCTCTCTCTTCCCTGGTGTTGGCCAGGATTCCCACAAGGTTCCCAATGGAAGCTTCTTCTCCAGAAGTGGACAGAGTCCTTCCCTCATGAATTGGCAGATGTCACCAAAGTGAGCAGAAACCACTTGATTTTCTGTGTTACTTCAGAGGAAAAACCAGGTCACAAAATGTGATTTCTCTGAACGGCTGAATGAAAGAGCAAGAGAAAACCTGTCTGTTGTCCTGGATCTCCTGTGTCCTCATGCTGTGAAGGTCCCCTCCTTGTTCTGTAGCCAAAGACAGTCTCAGCAAGACAGGGGCACTGGAATCTGGCAAGGTGATACTTACCACTGGTCCCCTCGCTCCTCTGTGAAGCTGTCTCTGTGGAGAAAGCCTCTTCCACACCATGGGTAACAGGCTTTTCAAGCCCTTTTCCCTATCCTGGTTTACGTTTCCCTCACTGCCTGGGAACTTGTCAGGAGTCAGTCAGCTCTTGGTCCTGTACACAAAGAATGGATCCAACTCCCTGTGTGTGAAGTAAAGAGTTTGGGGAAGAAGGTACTTTCACCTGATGTTTACCTGTGAACGACTTGCTATCTAGAAGATTAAGGTAAAATTCACTCATTCCACAAACCTTAAGTGATTTTTTACAGCAATGAAAGAAAGAAAAGAAAAGGAGGAAAGAGGGCAGAAAGGAAGGAAGGAAAGAAGGAAGGAAGGAAAGAAAGAAGGAAAAAAATAAATTAGGTTTTCTTTTTTAAGGGAAAAGGAAAATCACTCCAGTTTACTTGGGCAGAGATGCAAACTCCTGGCCAAATTCTACATGACATATTACTTTTGAGCAATACATGGCTTTCTATTTTTAAAATATTTGTGTGTTTTTTTTTTTAATTGCTTTAGAAGTTGGCTAGAAGCTAGCAGAAGGCACCCATGCACTGTTTGTAGAATGTCCAGGGCATAAAGTAGAGCTCGTTGGAGAGCAGCATCGTCGGTCATGAGAGACAGTGTAATAAATCATTTCCTCCCATAAATTGTGTAAAATTTTTAGAAACGACTGAAAACGAAAACCAGAAACTCATGGGATACAATGAAAGTGGATCTTAGAGAGACTCTTATAGCTAGGGATGCTGTCTTAGTGAGCCACACACCACAGGGATGAATCTTCAAACCAGGCACAATTTATGGGAGGAAATGATTTATTCAAGCAACAGATCCAGGGAAGTCCCATGAAAATGAAAGAGGCTGGTCCTCTTTCACAGGTTGGAGCAGAGAGAAAATCCCATCACCAACACCACACACAGAACAGCAAACAGGCAGGAGCCAAAGAGAATCTCTTCCCCTTTTTATAGCCTTAGGGTGGGGTCTTGCAACCCTTCCCCAGACTTAATGGCTTCCTGAGTCTCTGGAATTTCCTTCCTGCATGGCCCACACAGGAAATAATATTTACTTCCAGCTTCTTTGAGCTTCTTTCCATCCTATCCCCCTGCTGAGAGGGGCCTTCCTGTAAACATCCTCAGAGACCCACCCAAGATAATTAAAAAGATAAAGTTGACAACAAAACCTAACCAGCACAGATGCCTACATTAAAAAAAAAAAAAAAAAAAAAAAAACAGGGGCTGGAGAGATGGTTCAGAGGCTAACTACTTTCCTGCAAAGCTTAAAGACCAGGGTACAGTTTCCCAGTAATCACATAAAGTCAGATGCACAAAGTGGTACATGCATCTGGAGTTCATTTGCAGTGCCTAGAGGCCCTGGCATGCCCATTCTCTCTCTCCCCACCCCTCTCTTTTTCTCTTATCTCTCTCTGCTTACAAATAAATTAATTAATTAAATATTTAAAAACTCAGAGATATCTCCAGTAAATAATGTAATGATGTAACAAAAAGTGTTAGAGAAATGAGAACAAGTCAAACCATAATTTGTTAGAAGGAAACAAGAAAGATCAGGGAATAACTCAACACAATGGGAATGAAAGCATAGTACAAAGAATCAGTGGAACAGAGATTTCATTCTTTGAAAAAGATAAATAAAATTGGCATACTCAGAGCCAAACTAACCAACAGAAACAGAAGATCCAAGTTCATAAAATAAGAAAAGTGGGAGAAATTACAACAGATGCCAATGAAATTCAGATCATTAGGGCATTTTTTTGAAAGCTTATATTTCAATAGGTTGGGCAATCTAGAAGAAATGTATAAATTTCTACATCCATTGGACCTTGCAACATTAAGCCAAGAACATGTAAACAACTCAACTTAGCTCAACCATAGGCAATGAGGTTGAAGCAGTAATAAAACATCTCCAAACCAAAAATATCTCTGGGCCACAGGGATTCATGACTTATTTCTAATAGATTTTTATCAAAGAACCAACTTCTGTATTCTTCAACCACATTCAGAATACACCAAGGTAATTGTACCAAATTCATTTCATGAAGCCAGCACTCCTCTGATACCTAATCTGGATAAGTGTATGACAGAGAAAGAAAGTAAGTCTTCCTTGTGACCATGGATGTAAAACTCCTCAGCCAAATACCTGAAAAAATATTCCAACTACCTATCAAAAAGAAATGGTGAGTATGACCCAAATGGGCTTGGAAGATTTGCCATATAGAAATCAATAAGTGAAATTTATCACAATAAATCATGGAAGCCACTTGATCATCGGCATTTGACAGAATCCAACATTTATTCATTTTATTCATAAAATTCATTTTATGAATAAAATCCCAAAGAAACCAGCAGTAGAATGTAAAGACTATGTATGTTAGGACAGAGTTACGGTAAATGGGGAAGAAGTCAATGCATTTCTGTTGGTCAGGAATGAGACAAGGGTGTCCATTTTCTCCACTCTTACTCAGTTATAGCCCTTGAAGTATTGCTACAGAGAGAAGACAAGAAAAAATACAAAGGACACTGGGTCTGTTCTCTAAGTACTGTCCTCCATAACCAGGTACTTCTTGGAGTTGCATGGTAGAGTATAATGGTGAAGTGAGCAGTGATCTGGATTTATTAAAAGAAGGAAAGGCAAGAGAAAGAATTAAAAGGGATAGAAATCAGAAAGGAAGAAGTAGAATTATCCATATAAACACATGATTTACATGTGACCCTAAAGATTCGGCCCCAGAAGTTTTTTAAGTAATAAACACTTTCAGAAAAATCGCAGGATACAAAACCAACACACACAAACCAGTTGCTTTCTTATCTACCAATAGAAACACCTAAGGAAGAAATCAGGACAAACATCTGACCAAAAGCAGCTTATGGGAGGAAGGGGTTTATTTCAGGCTTCCAGGATCCAGGGGAAGCACCAACACCAGCAAGCACAGGCATCCAGGGCTCACCCTGCTCTGAACACACCTCAGGGCTGGACTTAAGATCTGCCCCCACGACACCTCCAGTGAGCTGCTAGAGACTCAATTTGCCCCCTCAGCAAGAGCACACAAAGGGGGAAGGAGAAAAAAAAGAAAGAAATAGTGGCTCCCTTGGGTGCAGTTCATAACTATGAACTAACCTATGGACAGATCCAGGATGCCCACTGAGGAAGGACCCCAGTGGGTAGGGGACAGAGAGGAGGGAAACAGGGACACATTCACAAGATTTGCTCATATAATGCATAATAAAGATATTAAAAAAAGAAACTCAAATTGCAAGCTTAATCAAAAGTACCTTAGTCTATGGGGGACATACATTCCCAAACTGCCATGATGGTCTCATCCACAATAACTTCAAAAATAATAAAATACTGGAGAGATGGCTCAGTGTGTATAAGGCACCTATTTTCAAGACCTAACAACCTGAGTTAGATGCCCCAGTACCCACCTGGTCTCCTGGCAAATTTAGGGAACAGTGAATTTTTTTCTGCTTCTAGTTAAGTTTGGCGGCTTTTGGAAAATTTTATTTTTATTTTTAATAAGAGACCAGTGTGAGAATACACAGGCACCCTGTTTTGGTTCAGGAGCACAAATGAGAATACCAGTATCTACTGGGTACTGGGTGGAGTGCTCACGAAGTTGGCTTTAGTTCATTTCAGGTAAAGAAAGCGCAACTAGGTGTGGTCAGGTTATGGTCAAGGTCATGTGCCAATGGGATGCCCTCCTGGACCCATGCAACTGTCTCATATTACTCAAAGTCCAACGATTTCTGCTTTCAGTACAGCCGCCTCTGTGTCCACAGAGAGAGAAGGTTAACATTGTTTAAAACCTGGAAACTGATGAAATACGAAGAAATCATATGCTGTGAGCCTGTGAGCGCTCCAGCTTGCCACTGAACCAGAAATTGCTGGGGCACCCCAGTGTGTCTGCAACCCTCCCTGGCAGCTGGACTTGGTGTCTGCGGAGGAGGGCTGTGATCCTGGTTCAATGATGCAGATGGAAACCAGGCCACTTAGGGCTGTGGGTTCAGGCTCTTCCTCCTTTGCCCAAATGAAGCCGCCTTAGGGCTGTTCCTGGGGAGGCTCTAGGTGCACCCAGGGTCAGCAAGCATTTCCTAACAGCTCGCTGCAGCACAACACACATGCATTTCCCTTCCACCAGCGACAGCACCAGACAGTGTTCTAAATTTGCTTTATCTGTTCATTTTCTGTAAGTCCAAAGCATATTAGTAATGCCATCTTCCTTACAGATCTCTTTGGACACTCTGCTTTTATGGACCCTCAGGTACAGGAGGTTCCAAGTGCGCGATTACATTTCATATGTAAATAGAATTGTTCTGCATCGTATCACTAATAATAACTAATATTTGGGTTTGTTTTCTGCAGGGACCTGGCATTGTGCTGACAGTTTCACACATATTATTATTTATCTTTTAAAGCTGACCTGTCATACTGGAGTTTTTATTCGTCTTGGGGTAATGGAATGGTTTCATCCTGGTGTCCCCCATAAACGTAATGTGTTCTAAATGCTTGATCCCCAGGTGATGGTACTTTTGGAATTGGAACTGTAGCGGGGTGAGCTGAGGATTAGAATTTAGATAATGCCCAGCAAAAAATTCCAATACACCCCAAAATTTAAAGAGTACTTGAATTCTTGTCTACAAAGTTAAAGAAATAAAATCATAGACAACCAGATATTAAGGTGTAGTAGGAGACTTTATTATTTAAGGGAACATGGGGAGTTCCAAAGTTCTCCAGCCACCAGTGTGGGGAGAACACGTGGGAGAGATTTTAATAAATCTGTGCTGCTCAGCCAAACAAGCAGAAGAAGGAAAGATATCCGAGGGCCCCATCATGAGAAGGAAAGGTTTATGTGGGAAAGAATCCTGAGCCCCCCACCCTAAGGGCTGGAGTGAGGGGCCTTACCTGGAAAATCCTCCTTCTAGGATGCCATGTGGAAAAGACTGGCCTTTGTTCTAGGGAAGCTTTTAAAACTTCCACTAGGTAAGCCAGAGAGACAGCTGATTGGTCTATACCTGACCAATCAGCCTTTGTATCTAGTTTGGGCTCTGGCTAGAGACACCTCCCACTCAAGGAGAAGGGGTCTATGGAGCTTGCCTAAAACTGTCCAAGAACCTTGTTGGAGGGGTGTTGTGGGGGAGGGGTGAGCTGATGGGGGTTCTAGGCAGCTTCCCCTTGCCACTGTTTGGCACACTCTCGTGTTGCTATTGTCCACCTGATGTTGGCCAGGAAGTGACGTCCACCCTCAGCTCATGCCATCGTTTTCCCTGCCATCATGGAGCCTCCCCTCGAGTCTGTGAGCCAAAATAATCCCATTTCCTCCTCCAGCTGCTTTTGGTTGGGTCCTTTGTGCAGCATCGAGAAAGCTGACTGTAACAGGTGGCAAAGGCCAATCTCGGTTGCTTTTCTGAAGATGGCTGAACTCGAGTTGTGGGGATGTGGAGAGAGGGGCTAGGTGCACCCCGGGTTCCTCATGAGCACTGTCTCCTCCTGCAGGCTCCTAAACTCTCCATGAAGATATTTGGACACATGAAAAAAAATCGCTTTTTAAAAAAATGTTTTATGTTTTCTATATTTATTTGAGAGATAGACAGAAAGAGGCAGATAGAATGGGTGCACCAGGGTCTCTGGCCACTGCAAACAAACTCCAGACATTCACACCTGTGTGTGTGGTACGGGGGACTCGAACTCAGGTCCTTCTGCTTTGCAGGTGTCTCTGCTTTGCAGGCAGACACCTTAACCGGTAAGCCATCTCTCCAGCCTCTTAGTGGATGGATTTGTGTGCCTCTTAGTTAGAGGTTGACTTCTTTCCGGCTTATCTTCATCTACAAATTCATTTCCATGGGAGGAAACTGACATGGGAAGAGGGATGTGTGTTCTTACCCTCATTCATTCTTCCTGTTTTTCCTCTTTTCGTTTGCTTGTAAGGTTTCTACCTTCAAGGAGTTCAAGGTCAGATTTCAAGGTCCTACAGTTGCTGATGACCTGCTTAGTGCCCAAGAGCTAAGAATACCTCCTCCCTTTGTCTTCTCTGGGTCTGGAAGGAATCTACTCTCAAGAGAATGACAGCTGATTTTCCTCCACTGAATGGTAGAAAGAAAAATCTGTTTTTAACAAGGTTTGCTTTTTAATTAACAAACAGATGCAAAGCAGTGTGTCCTTTGATGGTTTGGGGAATTAAGGACAAGCTATGGCTGTGAGCTTGTTCTAGAAAAATATTATAAACTAAGGAGTTCTTCAGATCAATCAAAGGGATTTTTGAACTCATTTTTATTTAATTTGTTTTATTTTTGAACCAGTCCTGGAAGTTGGGACCTCAATTGCATTCTGTGCTCTTTTGGCCTCTTTCTGGTCCCATGGAAACCATGTCTTCACCCTGCATGTGAACAACGGGAACCTGTACCACAGTCAGGCTCCCAGAGGCGCCTGCTTCTACAGAAACAAGTCATGTAGCCCCCAGATAATGGACCCAGGTGAACTTTGACTTCAAAGTTCAGACAAGTGTTATATTTAATTTCTCTGAGAAGTACAGTTGTGGAGTCCTGGGTGTGCTGAAGCATTTCCTGTAGAAAGCCTGGTCCTTTCCTCCCCTTGGTAATTGGGAGGTAAGGAGTCCTGGCTGACATCCGAAAAACCATCCTCACACAGTGGTTACCCTTTGCCCAGTAACCGCTCTTAAAGGAAATGCCAGTTTAAGAACGAGGTGACCCTTGGTGATGTCTGCTCTCTCTTCATGATTGTCCCCCGCTTTTGGAAGTTAGCAGCTCTCTGATGTGAGAAATCAAACCTTTCTCAAATTCTTCCCCGAGGAGAACAACACAGTCCATTTGTAACTGCAGACTGGTGCAAAAATAAATAAATAAATAAATAAACAAACAAATAAAATCATTTTCATTTTAAGATTTCAACTCGTAGCATCCCATTTATCCTCCTCCAAATCCCAGTAGAAGTTTCTGGTAATCTGCCCAGCTCTGGATAGCTGTTAGCATGAATAGTTACATGTAACAACTAACTCTTTTCCTTACTTTATCCCAGGAGAAATTGTGTTTTTGCAGTATCCAAAGTGATTGATCATTAGCCACGCACAGGAGGAGAGGAAAGTTTCAAAATAGCGTTAGGGTTGCTCTGAAAGAAAGTCACACTTCCCACTTTTCAGTCATTATCCGGGGGATAACGTAGGACACAGGAACAGAGTGGCAGATGGTGATGGCGGATGGACCGAGGCCCTGTGAAGCCTAGGAGACAATTTGATGGATGTCTCTAAGACGAGGAGCCCCCAGGAGATGAAAGCAAAGTATTTTCCACAGGTCCCCCTCCCCATCCCTAACTTTCCTGTTTCTCTAAGGGTTAATTGTTCCCCCTTTCTCTAGGGAGTGGGTCCCAGGATCAAGTTGGTGACAGACTGATGAATGGATAGGGCATACTTGGTGCTTTGGTCATCTCCCTGGTTGCTCCTGGGTTCCCGTAGGTATAAATGGGAATAACAATGAAACCATATCCAGGCCTTGGGAAGACAGGCCCCTAATTTTAGGTTCTCCGGAAAATGTTCTTTTTATTTGATTTTAGTGGCTTCAGTCATATCGTCTAATACAGTTTCATACAAATGTAATCTGACTTCCCCAGCCTCGTACAGCCCAAATCAAAATGATATTACATTCCGTCACATCTAGAGATCCTTCCTCAAATTAAAGTTCTGAAGTTTAATCTTTGAGAGTTCCAGAGAGAAAGAGGGGAGTCCCCAACACCCCACCAAGAGTAGCAGTCAGCATCTAATAGCAACTTGACAGGGACTTTTAGCTTTTGTCCCCTTGAGATAAAATCTCTTCAAAGTTACCTGCCTTTCCTTTTCCTTTTCCTTTTCTCTACTGGACCAGGGTCTCAAAGCTGGTGCCAAAAGGCCAAAGATAATGGAATTCTGGTTTGTTTATTTAACCTGTTTGTGCTGCCTTTAAAAAAAATTTCCATTGACAACCTCCATGCATATAGACAATATACCATGGACATGATCCCCTCCCCCCACCCTTCCATCTCCCACATGCCAAACCCCCCTCCCTCCACTGAACCCCTTCTTCTTTCCAACTGGTCCCTTCTATTCTGACGTCATCATTTCCCTCCTATTACGCAGGTCTTGTGTAGGTGGCATCAGCCACTGTGAGGTCGTGAATGTCAAGGCCACTCTGTGTCTGGAAGCACTCCTCCCTTCCTTTGGCTCTTACATTCTTTCCATCACCTGTTCTGCAATGGTCCCTGAGCCTTGGAGGGTGTGACAAAGATGTCTCACTTAGAGCTGAACACTCCACTTCTCAGCACTTTGGTGAGTTGTGAGTCACCCCAGTGGTCACCACCATTTGAAAAGGGACGCTTCTCTAACCAAAAGTGAGAGTAGCATTAATATATGGGTATAAACAGAAGTATTTAGAAGGCAGTTTGAGAGTCATAATATATCTGTTTAGCTAGACAACAGTAGTGGTTTTCCCTCCTAGGGCTTATGGCCTCCCCAACCATAGGCTTTTAACTAGATTATTAGTCCTAGGCATGAATCTCCTCCCATAGAGCATGTATGATGCCTTTTATTTGTTGGTTTGGAGACAGGAAAGAAGTAAGGGTAAATCTGACATGTGGGTACTCAACAGTGAAGTTAAAGACAGAACCAGAATCTCAACCTGAACTCAGTGCAAGATGTGGATGAATTAATTGAACTCCTCAATTCCTCAATGAATTCGTGGCTCTGTGTGGAGCAGAGTGAAGTCATCCTGAGGATGCGAGAGGGTCAGCTTTGGATGAGAAGAGGTTCAAACGTATGGCTGTGATGGGTGAGACTTCCCAGCAGAGTCTGACGAGAAGTGTGAATGGAACAGATGGGGAGGGGGTGGTGGGCAGAGTCTGCAGACAGGGCTTGCACGAGGCTGGGTAAGCAGGCAGACATTCGACCCATATTAGAGAGATGCTGAGATAAAAATCCATCACCCAGTTCCTGAGAGACTTATTCTTATATTTTATATATAGTGCTTGTCATGGGGTCTGCGTGTGTGGTGGTGGTTGTGGTGCCGTGAAAGGTGTTTGCACATGTCTGTGCCCTTGTTCCTTTCACTTCTTCAGCCATTCTTATTCAAGAGTCTCTTACTGATACTGGAGCTTGCTGTTTTTAAGAAGCCTGGGTGATTCCCTGGTCTCTGATCCCCTTGGCAGACTGGGATTCAGAAGCCTGAGGTCACACCCAGCTGTCCATGAGGCGTCTGGAGATTCACACGTGGCTGGTTTCAGACCCCCTCACGTCCTCCTGCTTGCTCAGGAAGTATGCTTAACCACGGAGCCATCTTCCAACTCAGGGATATCTTCTCATCTTTGTTCTGTCAGAGATTGTCTTAGGCTCCCAGGTATGTTCCTCTTAAGGAAGAGCTTTAATGGGTGGCCGAGAGTAAGGACTGTGTGATTGTCCAGGGCATTGCTAATGCTCAGGCCTTCCCCGTGGGCCAGGTGGAGGAGAGTGCTTTAGAATAATTGTCTTCTGTATAATTGTATCTTCTTCGGGGCTCAGTTTTCTCACACATCTTTTTATTTATTTATTTTAAATATGATGGGAGATATTCCTGTAATCTCAGGACTCAAGAGGCCGAGTCAAGAATCTTACCAATTACAGGCCAGCCTGGGATGCATTAGGTGAGACTCTGTTTCAGAAAACAAAACAAAACAAAATGATGGAATCACATTCTACTTGGTGGTATCAGCTTGTATTACCTTACATGTTCTAAAATATAAAATGAGGCACATTTCCTGGCTAGAAGACTCTTGGAAAACTTTTTATACGGGGTCCACTAAGGTACAGGAGTTACATAAGGTTGCAGTTGGGACCAGTCTCTAGGAGTATCCTTTCAGAAAGACACCATAAAAAAGACAGTACACCAACATTCTTTCACTCCCCCAGTATGATAAGCTGTAGGATTTCTTCATACTTTACTTAAAAGAAAATATGTGTTTTGGGAGAAGCTACCAAGCATCAACAAGCTGGGTCCCAGTTTAGGCTGTGGGAATACTGGACTAAATAATAATGAAAATTACATGCAAATAGAAGTCTAGTGAATTCTGCGAAACACTCAAACAATAGTAATTGTGGTAGTTTGAATGTATTGCCCCATAGACTCGGGTGTTTTGTTAAAATTAAGCTTGCAACTTGAACGCCCCAACAGGCAGGTACCTGCTACAGGAGGTGTGTCACTGGCGATGGATGGATCTGAGTCCAACCCTGCTAGGTATAAAAAGAGCAGCTTAGAGCTCTGGCTGTTCATGCTTGTTGGTGCTTGCTGGCTGTTTGATCTCTCTGCTTGGATCTACAGAAGTAAGTTTCTTCCACCATTGATGGTGTTTCCCTGGATTTTGAAAGCCTGAAATAAAACCTTTCTTCCCATAAGCTGTTTCTGGTTGGGTGTTTGTCAGGCAACAAAAAAGTAAGCACAACAGAAATTTTTCATAAATTCTTCCAAACGTCCCTAATACATTCCTTGAGATGCAAAGTATGAGATGCCAAAATGTGACAGAACACCACAACAAACTACAGAGCAGTGATTCTTATGGATATAGACGTAAAAGTCCTCAGCTAGGGATTAACAACTGGGTCCAGTAACCTATAAAGTGAGTTAGTTACTGTGACCAAATGGGATTTAGTCCAGGAATGTAAGATCTGTTTAACTTCTGAAAGTTAATAAGTGTAATATATCACCATATCAACAAAATGAAGGGTGAAAACTACATGACGATCACCATGAATGCAGGGTGTCGTAGTCAGCCACATGTCACTGGGATGACTCTCCAAACCAGGCACAATTTTGGGGAAGAAAGTATTTATTGAAGTAAAAGACCCAGGGGAAGTTAAGGAAAAAGACTGGCCCCCTTTCACGGATCCAAGCAGAGACAGAGACAAAAGCCCACCATCAGCACCTCAAGCAAGCAAGCACACTCCCAACTAACAAACAAGAGGAACTCCAGGCTTGAGCTCAGACTGCTTTTTGCATATGTAAAGCTAGAATTCCAGAAACACCTTAGGGCTGAACCCTAGGATCTGGCCAAGGTGAAACACCTCCTCCAGCCAGAAATGGCTGGAGACAATTTACAATTATAATAAACTTTTGAATCTATTGGGGGACATTATTCAAACTACCACACAGGGAAAAACTAAAAAAGAAGTTTAACACTTCTTCATGATAAAAATGCCAACAGAATAGAATAGTCAGGAATTTCCCAAACAATAAAGGACATTATGAAAACTTTGGGCTGGAAGATGACTCAGAGGTTTAAGATCTTGCTTGCCAAGCCCGCCAGCCTGGATATAATTCCCCAGTGCCTATGTAAAACCAAATGTCCAAAGTGATACATATATTTAGAGACTGTTTTCGGTGGCAAGATTCTCTGGTGTACTCCTCTTCTCTCTCTTTCTCACTCTCTTTTTCTCTTTCTCACTCTCTCTCTTTCTCTCTCTCCCTCTCCCTCCTCACTAATGAAGAAATATTGCTTTTTTTTTTAATTGAGGTAGGGTCTCGCTCTAGCCCAGACTGACCTGGAATCCACTGTGTGGTCTCAGGCTGGCCTCAAACTGATAGCAATCCTCCTACCTCTGCTTCCCAAAAGATTAAAAAAGTGTGTACTACTATGCCTGGTCTAGAAATAAAATATTTTTAAACTTTTTATTGACAATGTCCATAAATGTAACCAATATACCATGATCATAATCCCCTCCCAGCACCCTCATGCTTCATAGTGAAGAATGAGTTCCTTCTAAGTTAAGGGATAAGGAAAGGATGTCTCATCTCACAAATTCACTGTCGTAGCGCTTCTCATTTTAGTGGTGTGGAGGCATGACTGTGGTACCAGCAGTTAATTCCCTATTTCAGAATAGCAAGTGGACCCCCTATCCCATGGACTGAGCCAGTATGCCCACCGAGGAGGCCCCCAGTGGATTGGAGACAGGGAGGAGGGAAATGGGATACCACCACAAGATTTGCCCAGAAAATGTATCTAATTATTGAAAATAAACATGTTAAAAAATAGCAAGTGGAAGGGATTTGGAATGTTCCCAGCAGAAACAAATGATAAATGTTTGAGGTGAGTGATACATCAATCAATGACATTATTTCATTCATTACACAGTATGTACAAGTATGGAAGTATCACAATGCACCCCGTGTGTGTGTGTGCGTGTGTGTGTGTGTGTGTGTGTGTGTGTGTGTGTGTGTGTAAATTTCATGTGCCATTTGAAGTTTAGGAAGTACAATCCAAAGAGCCTCTGTATTTGATAAGAAAAATTATCTCCATTTGCAAATGGCATGATCATCTGTAAGTGCTGTGTAGCAAGTCCTAAGGACTCCATTACTCTCACAATTAACAATCAGAAATAGAATTGAGAAAACAATTTCATTTATGAGGGCATTAAAATAATAAAATCCCTGGGAATAAATCTAATAAAAATGGAAACATTAGACTCTGCATCGACATAGAAGTTGTAGAAGTAATTAAAGATCTAAAATGGAAAGCATTTCTATATTCATAGATTGTAAGCCCTAACATTTTTAAGGTAGTAATAGCCCAAAGTGGTGTACAGGTTCAAAGCAATCTGTGTCAAAACCATAGCTTTCAATCACTTGTAGTAATGACAAGATAATCCTCAGTTGTATGACAATCCAAGTGACCCAGAGAAAACTCAAAACAATCATGAAAGTGGATTATGAAATTAGAAGACTTTTTTTTTTAAAAACACAGTGCAACTCTATAATAATGAAAAGAATATGGTAATGACATAGGATGGTAACATAGAAGAAATACACATATTTATAGCTTAAAAAACATAGTCAGGAATTAGATTCTCATATCTACCATGACTGTAAAATTGTTTTCATTTATTTGCAAGCAGAGAGAAACAGAGGGAGACACACGCACACACAGACAGAGAGAGAGAGAGAGAGAGAGAGAGAGAGAGAGAGAGAGAGAGAGAATGGGCCCACCATGACCTTCAGCTGCTCTCTGTAGGTCCTGGGGAATTAAACCTGGATTGTTAGGCTTTGCAGGCAAGTGCCCTAACTACTGAGCCATCTCTCTCTGCAGACCTACTGTCATTTTTGACAATACTGCTAAAATGACTAAATTGCAAAGAATAGAATTTTCAATAAATGATACTTGGCAACTGGTTATCCCCATGAATAATAATAATAATAATAATAATAATAATAATAATAATTATCATCATCATGCTGGATCTTTACCTCACTTGTCTTAAAATGGATCAAGCTAAAACTGTAACTCATATGAAGAAACACACCATAATTAATTAGTGACCTTAGAAGAAGTAAAGATGGTTTAGGTATGGTGCCAAGTCTTATAGCAATGAAAGCGAGGTATAGGAAAGAATATCTAGAAATCATATACTGATAAAAGACTTGTATTTAGAATATGTGAAGGACATTCACAGCTCATTAATAAAAATACAAGTGACCCAAGGTAAAAATGGGCAGAGGATGTGAAGAGAAATTTACGCAGAGAAGAGACCTAAATGGCCAGTAAGCCCAGGGGAAGACGTTCAACATATCCAGCAAGAAATCAGAACAGCAATGAGCTTTTACATCCCATTATTAGGAAGGCTCTAATTAAAAAGATGTAGCAAACCTTGAGCGCCCATGCATTGCTGCTAGGAACAAAATGGAAACCAAGCCTGGTGGTGAATGCCTTTAAACCCAGCACTTAGGAGACTGAGGCAGGAGGGTTGCTGTGTGTTTGAGGCCAGCCAGGGGCTGCAGAGTGAGTTCTAGGTCAGCCTGGGCTATTGCAAAAAAGAAAAAGGAAAGATAAAGCAGCACAGCTTCTTGGCAAAAGCATGTAATATTTCCTCAAAATGGTAAATATACAGTTGCCATATAATTCAGCAGTTCTACATATACATATGTATACTGGTGAAATGAAAATATGTATCTACATGAGCCAAGTACATGAGTATTCACTGTGGCTTTATTCATCCTCCTTACAGTGAAAACCAGTGTCCACCCAAATGATGGACACATAAAATGTGGCATCTCTTAACAATTGAGTGTTCTCAGTGCGGTCAAATGGAGTACTTATGCAGAAAGTACTTAGCATGGAAGAGTGTAGCAGTCAGCCACACACCTCTGGGATGAATCTTCAAACCAGGCACAGTTTTGGGGAGGAAAGGATTTATTGAAACTATAGATTGAGGGGAAGTTCTATAACAGCAAAAGAGGCTGGCCCCCTTTCACAGGTCCCAGCAGAGAGAAAAACCCATCACATACACCACACACACAGAACAGGGAACAGGCAGGGGGGAAAGGAGAGAATTCTTTCACCTTTATATAGCCCTAGGGTGGGGTCTTACAATTCTATCCCAGACTTAATGGCTTCCTGAGTCTCTGGAATTCCTACACTGCCCACACAGGAAAGGGTGTTTACTTCTAGCTCCTTTGAGCTTCATTACATCCTGCCCCCTACTGAGAGGGCTGTCTTCCTGTGAACATCCTCAGAGACCCACCCAAGATAATTAAAAAGATCAAGTTGATAACAAAACCTAACCATCACAAAGAGCCTTGGAAACAAAGCTAAATGAAAGGAGCCCGTCATACCCACTGTTGGATAATGGAGAGATGAGCAAGGCCTATCAGTAGAAGATGTGACATTATTAACATTGCTAGAGCATTTCCTGAATGTTTGAACTGCATGTTCTTATCATGCCTTGTTCTTTTAAATATCTATCATCTATCTATAATCAATATATTATTAATTTATTTATAAGCAGAAAGAGATAGAAGAGACACAGACAGACAAAGAATAGGCCTGCCAGGCCCTCCAGCCACTGCAAAGGAACTCCAGAGGCATGCACCACTTTGTGCGTCTGGCTTTACGTGGGTACTAGGGAATCGAACCTGGGTCATTAGCCTTTGCAGGCAAGTGCCTTAACTGCTGAGTCATCTCTCCAGCCCCATCATACCTTTGTTTGTCATTTGTTCATTCTCTCCTTGGAAGGCTCTCAGATAATCCCTCCTTTTCCCTCTCTGTCATCCCTACAGATCATATTTTTCCAGGATTCAGCAGCGCCTCACTTGGCTAGACTCCTGGATGTCTGTGCAATTCCATTCATATCCATAGCAGCCATAGCGATGTTTCTACACTTCATATCCAACCTGTCAGTCCTCAGTCCAAGCTCTCCGAATATGTGTCCGTCGGTGTCTAGAATTTTCCCCCAGCGTCTCAGCCTGGCTTCCTTTGCTGCTTGCCTCCCATCACTCCTTGCATCCTGCCTTATGTTCCGGCAGCTTTGAAATGCATGAGGTTGTCTGCACACATCAACCAGGCCATTGCCTTCAGATGCGTCTGCACCGGGCCATTCTCTCTTTGGAACTATTTCTTCACTCAACTTTCAGTTACCTGACTTCACATGAGCACTGTTTAAACTGCTAATCTAGGGGCTGGGAAGATGGCTCAGCTATTAAAGGTGCTTTTTTACAAAGCCTGCTGGCCTGGGTGCAATTCCCTAGTGCACCCAAAAAGACGGATGCACAGAATGCATGAAGTGGTATATGTGTCTGGATTTTGTATGCAGTGGCAGATAGCCCTGGCCTGCCCATATTCTCTCTCTCTCTCAATCTCTCTCTCCATATATATATGATATTAAAAATCAATAAACTATAAATAAGTATTCTAATCACACAGTGGCTATATCACTTTACCTCTTCTTCCCCCCCTCCAGCATTAACTATGAAGTTGCACTTCCTATGTTTTGTTAAATCTACTAATAATGACAGGATGTTTTTAAAACAAAGACGGTGTCTTTCTCATTATTGGACACACACTGGAATGTGCATGGAGATACTGAAAGGAAGGCCAGGAAGGGAGGATTACTGGCCTTGGGCAAAGCCTTCCCTTCCTTCCACATGGAGTCAGACAAGTGAAATCAGTAAGGCAGGAGGCGCTGGGAAGGTTTCCTGGAAACAGCTGTGGCTAGGACTTCACTGCTTGGCATACACAGATGTCCTTCTGTAAGTGCCTACTTTGCCAGCATGGCAGCCTCATGCTGGTCCCCTCTGTCTGTTGGGGCTTAACTGAACCTCTGGCCCCCTC
>PVHP010018907.1:0-32493 GCA_004024765.1 Zapus hudsonius
AGACAGACAGACAGACTATGGACACACCAGGGCCTCCAGCCACTGTAAACAAACTCCAGGCATTTGTGCCTCTTTGTGCATCTGGCTTTACATGGGTACTGGGGTATTGAACCCAGACCTTCAGGCTTTGTAATCAAGAACCTTTATCCAATGACCCATCTCTCCAGTGCCCTGACAAGTTCTATTAAAGAAAAATTTTACATGGCTTACTTTTGACCAGTCTGCTCTGACATACTTCTAATAATATCCGTATCACATAGACAATAAAACCATAATTTAATAATTCATTTGATGGCAAATAGCAATCACAAAATTTGCCTATCGTGGCAACACATTCTTTGGACAAGAGAGCAGATTAGCACTGCTTCTCTGCAGATTATTATAATAGCTGCACTGTCACTTTTCTCAAAGTCAGTAAAAGATAACAGAATCTTAGATGTCATATGATCTCACGCAAAGATTACATAAGCAATCGGACTGGGTCTATCACCAGCATTTATAAAACCAGACCTAGGAAAATAACTAGGTCTGAAGACATAGGCATGGTCTTACTATAATGAGTGTTCAGCCTGTCCAGATTATTACCACGTCAGAAAAGTAAGAATACTTGCAACTGTACTATCTTATATAAGGAAATTAAGCATCTGCAGATTTTAGTATTGGGGTGGGTCCTGGAACCAATCTTCCCACAAATACAAGAGATGACTCTGTGTCCCTTATCAATTTACTTATTATTTACAAAAGTCACATATGAAATTTTTTAAATCAAATTTTATTCTAGTTAGAATCTACAGACAGAAATTAGAAAAATGAATTGCATCCAGCACACCCAGATTTGGCAGGGGAAGCATGGCGTCTCATTTTATTTATGGTATGAGTTAGGCTCAGGACCAAATTCTTTTTCTAAAAGAGCAGAATGACCTCAGCCTGCTGGCTCTGGATCTAGGTACATAAATGCAAGTATGGGTCACGGAATGCTTTCAGGATCAATTACTGCTCTGTACCATTTGTTTCTAAGTGTCAGGAAGTTACTGTAATGCCCAGTTGTTTTGTTTTAATACTTTTATTTATAGTTTTATTGATAATTTTGAAAAGAATAATTTTGGTTTGTTTATCATGGACTTTATTTTACTTTTTTGCTGTAACAGAAACAACCTTATGGAAGAAGGACTTATTGGGGCCCATGATTTCAGAGGAATCAGTCCATGGTTGTATGGCCCCACATGCCTGGGCAGAGTATTATAATGACAGGAATATGTTGGAGAGGCCTTTTTAGCTTCTTGGTAGATAAGAAGCAGAGAGAAGAATACAAGTAGACACCAGAGCAAGATACAGCCCCAAGGACACACCTCCAGACGCCTACCTCCACTATTAATCCATCAAGTGATTAATCTGTTGATTGGATTAGAACCCCTCATGATCTAATTATCTCTGGGAATGCTACAACATACACCCAAAGGAGTGCTTCATTAATCCTCTGAGCATTACTTAATCTATTCAGGTTGATGATCAGGATTAATCATCACAAACTGATATCTTTCCCGCTAGTGTTTTAATCTAGAACTGATTATTTCAGGGAATGACGTTCTTGAACTATTTAAAAATTCTTATTTATTTACTTATTTATTTGAGATAGAGACAGGGAGAAGGAGGTAGAGAGAGAGAATGAATATGGATATGCCAGGACCTCCTGTCACTACAAACAAACTCCAAACACATGTGCCACTTTGTGTATCTTGGTTTACCTGGGTACTTGGGGAATTGAACCCAGGCCATCAAATTTTGCAAAGAAGCACCTTTAACTGCTGAGCCATCTCTTCAGCCCTATTCTTTTAAATAACAAATATCTCTTGTAAATAAGATCCTCATGAAAGCATGCATTGTGTGTGTTCATTCTTGTTCCAATTAGAACTACCCTATCCATTCTGTGGAAGACAGACACAAGTTGGCCGCTCAAGGAAAATTTGTGACAACCGAGTTCGAGCCATGCTTTGATGCCGCTGACTTCATTCGAGCTGGAAGAGATATTTTTGTTCAGAGAAGCCAGGTTAAGCAAGGCTGACTTTGAAATGCCACATTCTTTATTCACACCCCCTTACTTGTAAATTAAACATTTTTAACCCTACAAACTTTTGGATTTCTAAAATAGAACCCAATCTTTAGAGATGGAATGTCTTCTTCCTTTTTATTTGTAGGTTACAAACTACCTGGGCATTGAGTGGATGCGCAGGCATCTGGCTCCAGACTATAGAGTACATATCATCTCCTTTAAAGACCCCAATCCAATGCACATTGATGCCACATTCAACATCATTGGACCTGGTCTTGTGCTCTCCAACCCTGACCGACCATGTCACCAGGTAAGAGACTTCTTAGGACACTGGAAAAGCAGTAGAGCCTAGTGGCTTTAGGACCTCATGGCACTTTAAATATTGCCATGGTTCCTAACGGTTCTCACTGACAAATTTAGCGATGTTCAATGGCTTCATTATCAAATACTGAACTGCTTAGGGTTTGCTTAGTACAAGAGGCCCAACACTCCGCGGTCTACATTGGTGCTGTGACTTGTGTCATATCATCAGACTTGACTTTACCTTGCTTTTCCAGTCATCAAGTGTGTGGGTACAGTGTATCTTATTGAGCATGATAGTCTGGGTATTTGCATTTGCCACCAATACCACTGGGCAGTAGGTGTGTTCTCTCTCCAGGGCATCAGGCTCCATGATTCAGTCAGCCCTACTCTGCAGGAAGAGGGCAGCTAGTCTCTCCGCCTCCCTGACAGCCTCCTCCTTTCTACCTGCTGTCCCCTTGTTGAGCTGGACAACGAGGATTTTATGCTGATTGAAAGGCTGCACTTCACATTTTTCAAAGCACTTTCATGCTATGTAACAGTTCGTTTCTATCCAATGACCAAGATTGTTTATTTCGCTTTAATATAATTTACTGATGTGAACATAGAAATGACTGAGTTAGAACGGGTGACTAATGGCAATATGGTGTTTTGAGACCACATGCCAAACATGTATCCATATACCATGGCCACAGAGTGCTGGGCCTGTTAAGGATATAGACCATGGATTTGACAATCACATTTTAATTGATTTCCTTTAATAAGACTATCTTAAAATATATTTGATATTTTAGATCTGGAAACCTGGAAAATGCTTTAAAAACTTTAATGCTTCTGTTACTTTTAACTTTCATGTGGAGTTTATACATTTTAAATTAGGATTTGAACAAAGTAATCCAGTTTTTTTGAAAGTTTTCTTTACTTGTTTTGGAAGTTGAAAAGACAGCTTGGCAGAAAGAATTATTAAAGATCAGGAGAGCTGACGGTCAAGCGCATGACTGGATCCTAGCTCCTGGCAAGCCGAGGCAGGATGCTTGAAAGATCAAGGCTAGCCTGCGCTACATGATAGGACCCCATATTTAAAACATGATAGGGACTATTAGAGACCAAGAATAAGAAGAGTAGATATGCCAGGTGTGGTGGTACACACCTTTAATCCCAGCACTTGGGAGGCAGAGGTAGGAGGATCGCTGTAAACTGGAAGCTAGCCAGTGAGTTCCAGGTCATCCTGGGCTATAATGAAACCTCACCTTGAAACATACAGAAAACAAAAAGAAATAGTAAATATGGATTTAAAACTTTCTGGGTTATTTTATGTTCACAGATTGATCTTTTCAAGAAAGCAGGATGGACCATAGTTACTCCTCCATTACCAGTCATCCCAGATGGTAGGTCTGCTTTCATATCCTTGTAGATGAAAAAGATGGAGAAACCCAAAGTTTTCTTTAAAAAAATAAACTTGTTGGGGCTGGAGAGATTGCTCAGTGGTTAAGGCATTTGCCTCCAGTGCCTAAGGCCCAGGGTTCAATTCCCCAGTACCCACATAAGCCAGACCCACAAGGTAGTGGCCCTGGTGTGCGCTCTCTCTCTCTCTCTCTCTCTCTCTCTCTCTCTCTCTCTCTCTCTGCTTGAAAATGAATAAATTAAATATTTTTTTAAAAATAAACTTGTTTATTTATTTGACACACCAACACAGAGGGAGAGAGAGAAAGATAGACAGGCAGGCAGGCAGACAGACAGACAGAAAGACAGACAGGAGAGAATATAGCCACTCCAGGGCCTCTTGCCACTGCAAACAAACTCCAGACACATGTGCCACTTTGTGTATCTGGCTTTATGTAGGTACTGGAGAATTGAGTGCAGGCCATCAGGCTTAGCAAGCAAGCGCCTTTCACCAGGAAGCCATCTATCCAGTCCCCAAGTTTTCAAATTAAAGATGTTTCCCCACTAAGGAGTAAAGTGGTGACTGAAAACACAAGACTGTCTTACGTTTGCAACTTTTTTCTGTCACAGAAAATAAAAGTGAGAAGCTAGAATTAAACAACATAAGGGCTGGAGAGATGGCTTAGCAGTTAAAGTCACTTCCTTGCAAACCCTGACAGCTCTGGTTCAGTTCCTCAGGACCTTCATAAAGCCAAATGCACAAAATGGTGCATGCATCTGGGGTTTATATTTGTAGCGGCAGGAGGCCCTCACATGACCACTCCTCCCTCCCTTCCTCCCTCCCTCCCTCCCTCCCTCCCTCCCTCTCTCTCTCTCTCTTCCTCAATTAAATATTTTCAAGTTTTTTTAATCATACAAAGCAGGCCTTTAAAAATTATTTATTTATTTATTTATTGCAAACAGAGAGAGTCAGAGAGAGAATGGGCACACCATGGCCCCCGGCCGCAGCAAATGAACTCCAGCCTCATGTGCCTCCTTTGTGTATCTGACTTTATGTGGATACTGGGGAATCCAGCTCATTAGATAGGTTAGGTTTTGCAGGCAAGTGCCTTAACTGTAGAACCATCTCTCCAGCCCAAGCAAGACTTTTGAAATAAAACAGGATAAATTCCAAATGTGTAATGAATATTTATTGATTAATAACATTTATAGCCGGGCGTGGTGGCGCACGCCTTTAATCCCAGCATTCGGGAGGCAGAGGTAGGAGGATTGCCGTGAGTTCCAAGGCCACCCTGAGACTACACAGTGAATTCCAGGTCAGCCTGGACTAGAGTGAGACCCTACCTCAAAAAACCAAAAAATAATAATATTTATCGATAAGATGTTTTAAGATTAAAATGGGCTTTCAGGGCTGTGAATGTAGTTCAGAGGTAGAGCACTTATCTAGAATGCTCAAGGCCCTGGGTGTGATCCCAGTATTAAAAATAAATAAATAAATAAATAAATAAATAAATAAATAAATAAATAAATAAATAAATAAGCGAGACATGATGAAGCAATCCTGCACTCCCAGTGAGGCAGGAGGTTGCAAATTCAAGGTCATCTTGGGCTACATCAGAGACATTTTCTAAAAAATGAATAAGATAATTAAGTTTTCACATGAAAAGTGAGATAGGAGAATGATGGCGCTATCACTTTAATATTCTTCACTTGTAAATCTCTTGTAAACAAACATGGTTGAAGAGTTGTTGCTCTTTTCAGATCACCCTCTCTGGATGTCCTCCAAGTGGCTTTCCATGAATGTCTTAATGCTAGATGAAAAACGCGTCATGGTAGATGCCAATGAAGTCCCAATTCAGAAGATGTTTGAGAAGCTGGGTATGTACAGAAGTGGAGCACGTTGTCACACGGGAGAAGGTCACGAGAACTGAGGAGAGGACACGCGTGGTTTATCACATTCAGCTTCTATTCCTTTTAGAGACGCTGAATTATTTTTATTTCATAAAGGGCCATTATTTTTGTCTTCATCAAATACAACCTCAAAAAGGCAGAGGTGCATTCTAAGCCCCTCAAACATCCCCTTATAATGAGGTCATCCATCTTCTATGACTCAGCCAGTTTTCTGTGTCTGCATGTACATGAAGAGGCCCGCCCTTTTCCAAAAAGATATTATTGATATTATTCTAGAAGGCCTTGAAATTGTATTGTTGGATTGTTCGGCAAGATTTGGTAGGTAGGACTGCTCATCTAGTCTGTCATTTGTAAATAGTCAGTGGAACAAAACTTCAGCTTCGGTTGACTTTTTGTGCAGACGCTATATGAGCAGTGGAATAGAGTAAATGAAATATAGTTGGTGCACATAAACTTGAAAGGAAAAGACCATTCCAGGTGGGACTGGATAAGATTCTCCTGAGGAGTTAGAAGTACAGGAGGAACCTCAGAGCTTCGCAGCAGTCCATCTAATGCTCTGCTCTCTTTCACCGCAGGCATCAGTACCATAAAGGTCAACATTCGCCATGCTAATTCCTTGGGAGGAGGGTTCCACTGCTGGACCTGCGATGTCCGTCGCCGAGGCACCCTCCAGTCCTACTTCGACTGAGAAGGCCTGGTGTCCCTTGAGGCATGGTCTCAGAGACACCTGCCAAGCTTAGGGGCAAGGCCTATTCTCCCGCTTTAAATCATGTTCATGACCTCTCTAGTGCTTTAAAGTTGAAACAGCCGTATCCTTAACAGGGGTTTCCAGGCCTGGTTTACTTGTATTATTTTTCTCTGACATAAGGAAAATAACGTCTGCTAGGTTTTACTTTCTTCTTCTACAATTTTTCTGCTATTTGGCTTCAGGTATAAAGATGGAGTGAATGTGTAAGGAGACAAAAATCAGTCACTTGAGTAACTCGGCCACTAACATCTACCTCTATGATTTTAACTTTCTTCCCAAAAGGCAGCTTGAAATGTTGGTTCTAACTTGTTTTTTTTCATTTTGGTAGACTTGTGAATGTTTGTTTTACTTTTTTTCTAAATGCAAGACTTTGAAGGTATGCAAATTCTTAATAGAATCAAATGTCTCTTTTTCTAAAAGCAAATTGGAATAGTCTTTAAGTTTTTTGTTTTTCAGAAATTAACCTTGGCTATGCAAACACTGAGGGGAATTTCATTTTAATATTCTCATCTCAACATTGGTAATCTGTACTACTGAAAACCTTGTCATACAATTTACCTCATTTCAAGTGAATTATTTTGGCCTATCTCTTTCCAAAAATTTATAGAAATATTTAGTACAATAGGATATAGCTATACTGTCTCCCTAAACTTTAATGTTTAATATATAAATTGAATCTTTAGTAATCTAAGATTTGTTTACAGATGTGCAAATTATTTAAAGCAGAGAATTTAAAAGCATTTTTTAAAACTAATGCAGGTAAAACCTACATGTAATGTGAAATAGTTTTCATGTTGGATACTGTATATATCTATATATTATTCTAATAAACTTTTGTGTTCCGGATTGGATTTTATTAGAGTTTGGCTTCAGTCTAATTTTTTTTAACAGCATTAGTTTTAAGAATGTAGCTCCTGAGTCATAATTCTAACTCTCTGAAATAATCGAGATATACATTCCCAAATCAAGCCTAATACTTATATTCAGAAATGGTTAACAAAAACTGGGCATGGTGACACACCTGTAATTCCAGCACTTAGGAGACAGACATGTTCAGAGGAATTCAAGGTCAGACTGGCACAGACTACATGAGGCCCTGTCTTAAGAAAAATAAAAAAGGAATGGCTAATAAAATCAGGTTTTTACTCATTCATTCAAAAGTATCTGACTGGTTGTTAGCATAGGGGACCTTCCCTCAGCCCCAAGGGAGGAGTCTCAGTTGCAAAGCTGCTGAATGACTTTACTCACAGCCAATGCACCCTTTGAGATGAGTCAGGGATTCCAACTATTCCTCTACCAAGTCCTTTAAGTCTGTTGTGTGCTTTTCCATTTGTCACAGAATCACAGTAACACTGACGCTATTAGTGCCTCACTTGGACTGAATCCTACTAGAGTGGAGTGGTGTGGATCAGTGGGTAGCTAGGGCACGTGGTCTCGGGCCCAACTCTACTCAGCAATGCTAACACGCACCCTCGCGTTCACCTCAGTAGCTAACTCAGACATCCCCTCTATATATTTTCTCAACTGATCAGGCTTCATTTTTTCACTGAAAACAGAGACCATCTAGTTCCCTCCGCTTCTGCTCCAGTCTCCTATAGATAAATGTACATTTGTCTACTCTGGCTTAGATTCCTTCTCCTGGCCTTTACCAGCTAAGCTTTAAAGAGAAAAGTCAGGTTTTCATTCAGTCCTTGCATTTACTTTATTCTCTAAATGGGTAGCTTCTCTCACTGCTACAGAAAAAGCAGCGAAACTTCTGACCAAGGCTAACCTACGAAACCATCCTTTGACCATCATCTTTCTTCAGGAACTTACTGCATTAACTACTATTTTCCTACAACTCACACCACCACCCTTAATATCTGTCCATCCCACCTCAGAAAATAACATCTAATTATCACCATCTGTCATAGTCGCTGGGATGAATCTTCAAACCAGGCATAATTTGGGGGAGGAAAGTATTTATTGAAACTACAGATTGAGGGGAAGTTAAGGAAAAAAGGCTGGTCCCCTTTCACAGATCCAAGCAGAGACAGAGACAGCACCTCCAGAAGCCAGCAAGCACACTCCTAACTGATTAACAAGAGGAACTCCAGGCTTGAGCTCAGACTGCTTTTTACATATATAAAGCTAGACTTCCAGACCCACCCCAGAAATACCTTAGGGCTGAACCCTAGGATCTGGCCAAGGTGACACACTTCCTCTAGCCAGAACTGGCTGGAGACAATTTACAATTTTAATAAACTTTTAATTCTTTTGGGGGACATCTATTCAAAACTACCACATCCTCTTTCACAGGTCCGAGCAAAAAGAAAAACCCATCACCTATACCACACACACAGAACAGGGAACAGTCAGGAGGTTGAAGGAGAAAATGTCTTCCCCTTTATATATAGCCTTAGGGTGAGGGTCTTAACAACCCTTCCCCAAGACTTAATGGCTTTCTGAGTCTCTGGAATTTCCTTCCTGCCCTGCTCACACAGGAAAGGATGTTTATTTAGTTCTAGCTTCTTTGAGCTTCTTTACATCCTGCCCCCTACTGAGAGGCTGCCTTCCTGTAAACATCCTCAGAGACCTACCCAAGATAATTAAAAAGATCCGAGTTGACAACAAAACCTAACCATTACACCATCTGTATCCCTTATCCATTTCAATGCTTTTCTATTTGCTACCACTCATCTTCCAAAATCATGTAATCCAAAATGTGCATTACAGCCTGGTGTAGTGACCCATTCCTTTAATCCCAGCACCCAGGAGCCCGAGGTAGGAAGATCCCTGTGAGTTCAAGGCTAGCCTGAGACTACATAGTGAATTCCAGGTCAGCCTGAGCTAAAGTGAGACCCTACCTCAACCCCCCTCAAAAAAAAAGCACAGGTTCCATGCATTTATGATTACCAATTGGCTACAAAAGTTCACCAGCATAGCTGGAGGTGGTTGGGCATACCTATAATCTCAGCACTGAGGAGACTGAGGCGAGGATCACAAACTCAAGACCACCCTAGGCTACATATAAGACAATATCTAAAAAATAAAAGACGCTTTCTTATATATTTGAAGTAATTTTACAATTTATTTGACTAATTGATCCATAGGCATAAGTATGTATTGAGTGATTAAGAACCATAGCCAATCTTCTGTTGCGCAAGTCAGGCAAATGTTTATGCCAATTCCACTCCAAATGGATGATATCCTGATGGGGTTGTAGTGCAGGGTCTCCATATCTGCATCATCTTTAGTTTTATTAGCTTCTACAATATTAATTGACCTGATTAGCTCATGGAGAGCTAGCTACCTTCAATCCCCCTCAGGATAATGAGAAGATCGTGCTGTACATTTGTGAACCAGCCCTTCTATGTTTTATTGCCTCTCTGTTTTAAAAACAGGTAATTTGACTATTCCCTCCAATCATCTATTAGCCCATTACTTTGAAGATGAAAAGTCATATGATAAGCCTGTTGAACATGATGTTTCTTTGCTCATTGTTTAAGGCAGTGCAGTGTAACTAGGAGAGACAAACAAGTACTGCGTATGGTGTTATATATGCTGCTCCTGCTGCAATTCTGTGATTGTATTAGCAGCTTTGGTTTTAGCCATTGGTGGGAAGCCATGCCTAGATGTCCTGACAATATTCAAGTCATCCCAAACAATAAGTGAAAGGAAAATTTACTTGTCAGCTATAGGATGGGCGTATCTTTTCGAAATATATCTCTAGGTGAACTGAAAACGCCACCTCTCCTGTTGGCAAACGCAGCAACTTTTATTCTAACTGGCAGGAGGAGTCAGTGATGTCATCATTCAGCGTATCACTACATAGATGGGATTTTTCCATTTCCACTCATTTAATGGACTGAGATAAAACTGAGACATCAATTTACTGACTCCAGTCAGCTCAGATCCCAGGATAGGGCTTATTTGATGATATTAGCATAGCCCGCTTGGATTTGCTTGAGATTTCCAAAAGCAGAACATGTCTCTTTGATTGTCCAATTTTATGTTATATATTTACCAGACCAACTTCACTGTCAATGGTCCAAGAAACATATATCCAAATAGATGGCAAGAGTGTTTTATGTCCATTCACCTCTGTTACCACTTGGAACACAAGAAGTAATTCAACTCACAGGGCTGACATCCTAAGGACTTTGCCACATGATAAATTAATGGCAGCTGTTTCCCATACAGAGCCATGATCCTTCATCCAAGAACCACCATCTGGGAACCATGCTGATTACCAGGCGTTCTTGGGTGGAAAGGATGAGGCCATCATCAATAATAGCAGGCAAGCCTCCCTGCTTAGAGGAAGTGCCTCATCCAGTCCTAGGAGAAAAGAGCCTACTTGTTTATAAATAGAATGATTTCTTCCCAGGAAAATCACAGTGGCGTACTTCTGTATGTACCATTTCTGTTTTAAAATCGTTTCTTTGAGCATTGTCAAAATGCTCCTTATTAAAATGCTTTTCTGAAATCACCCTGTGATATGTTAAGCTATTTCAGGCCTGAATATAGCCATGTCCTTTGGTTATTTGAACTGTTTCATAAATAAATGCTCAGCGGCTTTCTGAAAGGAATATAATACCATCATCTGGTACTTTTCTAGTCCAGAGGTCCAGAGTTCACCACTGAGCAGCAGCTATGGACTTTTGCCAGAAACTCCAGTTGGCGTAGGTGCAGCTGGCTGACGTTTCTAATCCTGTTGCTTCTTGGAGATCTTACAGCTGTGATGGAGTAACTGTAGGCTGCAGACTTCTTCAATAATCACTCTTGTATCTATCACAAACTTTCGTTTGAGATTCCATCTCATCCCAGTCACAATGGCTATCATTAAGAAAGTTAGTAACAACAAATGCTGGAGAGAATGTGGGGAAAGAGGAACACTTATTCACTGTTGGTAGAAGTGCAAACTGGTACAGCCACTATGGAAAAGCTAAAAATAGACCTGTCATATTACCCAGCTATATCACTCCTGGGCATGTAGACAGATACTTGCATATCCATATTCATTGCTACTCTATTCACAATAGCTAGGAAATGAAACCAGCCTATATGTCCATCAACCAGTGAGAATAATGAAAATAACATACACAATGGAATCATATTCATCTGTAAAAAAATAAAAGTATGAAATTTGCAGGAAAATGGATGAATCTGAAAAAAAGACTGTGAGGTAACCCAGGCTTAGAAAGAAAAACACCTCATGCTCTTTCTCATAGTTTGATCCTAATTTCAAATATCTATATTTTTGTGTTTAATCTGGGGCACCTGTAGAGACCTGAAAGGTAGAAAAGGGTCAGGGAAAAAAGGAAGAACCACTAAGGGGGAACAGAAAACACAAGTGACATCCAGGTAATGGGGAAGGCATTCTTGGGATGGACAGGGTTAGCAGGGAGGAGGGTGTGGGGCATAAGAAGGTAGTGGGTGGGGGTTAATCAAATTTAGGATATATGAGTAAGCCATATGGAAATCTAATTTAAAACATAAATAAAAACACACTGAACACACCTTTAATCCCAGCATTCGGGAGGCAGAGGTAGGAGGATCAAGGGAGTTCAAGGCCACCCTGAGACTACATAGTAAATTCCAGGTCAGCCTGGGCTAGAACAAAGAAACTGCAGGCTCAGAGAAGGATAAATTATGATACTTATTTAGGAAGAGTTAAAAGGGAATAAAAGCAATAAAGTGTCTAACCCCCCCTACCCCCCAAAAAAAAAACCCATAGGAAAATCCTCCTCACATAGGAAAAAGTGTCTCTCCAGGGAGGAAACCTCTGGAGAAGGGGAGGGGAAGGGACTCACGCATGTGGCTCAGGTTCATTTATATGAATTGGGAATGAGAATGAGCCTCATCATGAGGCTCAGATATATAAGAAGGAACCTCGTTGGTTGTTGGGCCCAGGGAAACCACTGATTCAGGAAGGGCCAGCTCATCAGCACTAAACCTATGAAATTGGACATGAAACAGGAAGCTGTTGCTATTACTGAAGAAGGATTAGGAAGCTGTTGCTGATAGCCAACTTGGATAAGACTAGGTCAGACATAAGTTCAAGTCCTGCCAAGTTTCTCTGGGCCAGTCCCTAACTGTTAGCTATTAGAGAAAGCTATCACGCTCCTAATCCATATCGATCTCCCCTCCCGAGAGGAAATTCTAACTGCCATCAGGGAAATGGGAGATGATTACTCCAACTTCTTCACGCTGAATAGGGTAGCAGGGCAACCTGGTAATTCCCAGCACCCCAGGATGGAATCTGTCTGAAGGCCCATAGTGGAAAGGCTTTTCCTCTTCTTGTGAATCAAGATGTTTCACCATCATCTGTGGTAAGTGCTTTTATTTGGTCTGTTTCTTGTGAGCCTGGGGTAACATTTATAAAAAAATAAACAGTAAGAACATTATGATTAAGACAGTAAGAAAGGCTCTTGTCCTGTTAGAAGAAGGCATAAGTCGATGTAAAAAATGTAGCAATTGAGCTCTAAAAACATAACCAAAAAAAAGTGGCTATCTATGTTTAACTTTAAACAAGAAAGTTTTGGCACCCATCAGTAACAACACACTTGGGCCAGGAAGACCGGGATGAGTACTAAGATATACAGGATCCCTTGCCACAAGGACTAATACAGACAGCCCACGAAGGAGGACATACAACTGATCAGGGATGGGGAGGGGGGAAAGTGGGGAATTTGGGATAACAACGCATGGTTTGCCCACTAAATAATGTAACTCATTATGGACAATAAATATATATTAAAAAAAAAAAGAAAGTCTGTAAGCCTGAATCTTTGTTCTTTGGTTTTTCTCTCATGATGGGTGTTTAAGATCATGTAGATAGCCAACATTTATTCATACATTGTATCATGAAGGTCAGTTGAGGCTCTGTCAGAGTGACTCTTAGGAGCCCAGAAGGAGCTCTATGATTCTTTCAGCACTTGGGACATCTACTTGGATGAGTTGGGGCCATACTGACCATGTGGCCTGGTTGGGACTCTCTTCTTGCAGGTTTACACTGGACTCCAATCTCTAGGTCTTGGCATCCTCCCATACCATGAAGACAGTTGACTACCAGAGCTCTAGGACCAGTTAGGAGTGTCCTGGAATTTCCTGAGGTCTGTTTTACCTTGGAGTACAGACCAAAATATTGGTTTCCCTTTTAGCTCTGGTGTCTCCAATTGGCTTTGGCTTCTACATATGGTTATTAAGTACTCAGAAGGACAGTTACACCACTCTTGGAGAAAAGTGTGGCTACAGAGCACATCTGATCACCTTAGTCTTGAGCATAATAGATCTAGTCAAAGAACAATATAAAGCTTAAAGTCATTTTTCCTGCCATTCAAGCTTAGTTGCCTGATGACACTGTAACCTATATGTAGAACATAGAAAACAGGTATGTCTTTTTAAATATCTAGTAACTATATGTACAGGAAAAACATGTTAACAACCCTGGAAACAATTTTCCTACCAAAAAAAAATCTAGATCAATTGATTAGTTAAAGATCTAGCAAGCATCTAGAAGTTGTCTTTGTCAGAGAAAAAGCATTTAAAGCAATATAAAGTCTTGGTGTCTTTGAAAACACTCTGGTTAATCTGTATACCTTTGTAGGCGAGCATACCGATTACTCAAGTAAGTCTGAAAGCAGGGACAATTCAAGTTTTGGATTTCAGGAACAGTAAAGATCATTTCTCTCAGATGAAGGCAATTGTTTGAAGGTGAGGCTGTCTTCTGGAGCAGGAGATAGCGGAACTGAGGCAGTCACTTAAATAAATACTTGGCCAAGACTGTTCGATGACACACAGCTTAATAAAAGTAAAGCAGAACCTGGTCATTGATAAAATAAAATGGCTTAGTTTTTTTTTAAAAAAAAAAAACCCTTTTGGGCTGGAGAGATGGCTCAGTGGTTAAGGCACTTGCCTCCAGTGCCTAAGGCCCTGGGTTCAATTCCCTAGGACCCACATATGCCAGACCCACAAGGTGGTGCCCTGGTGCTCTCTCCCTCCCTTCTCCCCCCCCTCTCTGTATCTCTCTGCTTGAAAATGAATAAATAAAATATTTTTTAAAAAAACCCCTTTCTATCTAAGCTGGACAATATACAGCCCTTGATAAATTTGTTTTGAAAGAGAAAACACAATCAGACAAGTGACATTCTTTGCTTAATCTTCAAAGAGAAATCTATAGCAATTGATCTGTGCATGATAACCTAGCCAAATTGATGCTTAAAGTGGCCCATCATGGAGGTAATACAGGAGTATTGTTTCTCCGTTTCTTCTTTAGCTAAAGAAGGAAAACAAGTCTGAGACTCCATGGCATAATCATGGGCACTGGGAAAGCTCACCTAAAGTTTATTTGAGATTAGCAGATTCCAGCTAATGCTGTTCAAACCTCAACACAAGAAACAAGGCTTTGACATCTGACCCTCTCTGCTGAAGATTCCAGAACTACAATCTCTCAGAACAATTCTCCAAGTTCAAGAATTAGGTAGAGTCCCACCACGACTCAGGGAACTGAGCGGAAGAGGGGGCGGAAAGATTGTGAGAGCCGTGGTGGGGGAGACTATCCAGAGGCATGGCACCCCTCAGTAACAACATACTAGGGCCAGGAGAACCTGGCTGAATATTAGGCTATCCAGGGTCCCCCGCCACAAGGACTGATCCAGACGACCCACAGAGGAGGATATCCAGCTGATTGGGGATGGGGATGGGGAGGGGGGGCATTGGGGAATTGGGGATAACAGCTCATTGTTTGCCCACTAAATAATGTAACTCATTATGGTCAATAAATATATATATTAAAAAATAAAATAAAATAAAGGGAATTAAAAAAAAGAATTGGGTAGAGTCAACTTGCAGAAGTCAGTCTTGGAGTTGGGGCGATGGCTCAGTGGGTAAAGTACTTGCCACACAAACAGGAGGACCTGAGTCTGGATCCATAGCATCCAGAGCAATGTTGAGAATGATGATACACACCTGTAACCCCAGCACTGGCGATCCCCAAGGCTTACTGGCTGAATAGTCTAGCCAAATTGGTGAGCTCTGGATTCAGAAAGAGAGACAGCCTTAAACAATAAGGTAGAGAGCTATTGAAGAGACGCTCAATGTTGGCATCTCGCCTGCACATACAACTGAACACACATGTGTACCCACACACATATGAACATAAACAAACACACACACCACATACATATGCCCAAAAATTCATTCTTGAACTAGGCATGATAGCACATGTGTCAGTAATTCCAGAACTTAGAAATCTGAGGCAAGAGGATTGCCACAAATTCAAAGCCAGTCTAGGCTACATAGCAAGTGCCAGGCCAGGCAGGGCTACATAGCAAGACCTTTCCTCCAAAACAGTTCATTGTGCTTATTGAAGAATCCATTTTATAAAGCAGACTCCATTTTTAGACTTACTTCCCCCCTCCCTAAAGAATGTCTGATCACAAAGACCAGGAAGTTAAAAAAAAAAAAAAGACACCATATAAGGAAGCATATGGCTGTCCTGGAATGTGGGCTGGCCCTGGGATGTGGCTCCAAAGAAGTAACCAATCAAGAGGCATACAGATACAGAAAAGGAGCCAATAGAAATACCACACACCCTGTGACCTAAGCTGTATTATAATTAGATAGCTTCTGTCCATAAATACCCTGCTCCTTTGTTCTTCGGGGCTCCATCTTGCCTAGACATTCATCTGCCTGCTTGTGGAGCCCGACTGCGCAGAGAAGAACGAAATCCTTTTGCTTTTGCATCTGCTGGTGTGGTTATTGGAGTTTTGGGGTACGCTCTCCTGAGAGAGGCCGTGGGGGGTCTTTCACTTATGATCTGGATAAAGTAGGATAATGTTAGAATAAGCTAGAATGATCAGTAATACTTCAAATTACTGTGAGATATAATTTATTACACTAAGTATTATCTGAAATGTCAATTACACATGAATTTCTTTCAACTTGGAGATAACTCTAGGAATTATTTATACTTAGCTCTTCTAGCAGTGCTATTTTTCTAATCACTGACACACCCAGGGCCAATGATATTGCCTAGTGTCACAGTCAGCCACATGCCACTGGGATGAATCTTCACAGATCCAAGCAGAGAGAGAAACCCATCACCAACACCATACACATGGAACAGGGAACCGGCAGGAGAGCCAAAGAGAGTTTCTTCTCATTTATATATGCTTAGGATGGGGTCTTGCAACCCTACCCCAAACTTAATGGCTTCCTGAGTCTCTGGAATTTCCTTCCTGCACTGCCCACACAGGAAAGGATGTTTACTTCTAGCTCCTTTGAGCTTCATTACAGCCTGCCCCCTACTGAGAGGCTGCCTTCCTGTGAACATCCTCAGAGACCCACCCAAGATAAATAAAAAGATCAAGTTGACAACAAAACCTAACCATCGCAGTTGGTATAGTGCTTATTTAGTATACACAACATCCTGAGTTCAATCCCCAGCACAGCATAAAACTTTGCAATGAACTCCAGACATATGTGCCCCTTTGGCCAATTTGTGTGCTTTTGTGTATCTGGCTTTTTGTGGGTACTAGGGAATTGAACTCAGACCATTAGGCTTTGCAAGCAAGTGCCTGTAACCACTGAAATATCACTTCAGCACTCAAAACTCTTTTCAAACTACTTCAATGACTGATAGCATTCATGATAAAAAGACTAAGAGAAGTAATTTTAAAAACACAGCCTTCAGAAATACACTTTCTAATATAAATCTGTCCTTTCTCAACCTTGTGTTTGGATTTTGCTGCATTAAAGGCATTATCAAGTCATATTTTACTCTTTTAAAAATATTTTTATTTATTTGCAAGTAGAGAGAGAGAAGAGAGACAGAGAGAATGGGTGTGCCAGGACCTCCAGCCATTGCAAACAAACTTCAGATGCATGTGCCACTCTATGCATCTGGCTTTAAACGGATACAGGGGAGTTGTGAGAGGGTTGAAGTTGCTCTATCCAAAGGTTCAGCCTCCCTTTCAGTTAGTGGATTCTGTGTGAACTGACTTAGACTTGGAAACTGGTTGAAGGAGAGCCATGTATCCTATGGTGGTAGTTAACGTCTGCTCTTGTTTCCCAGTGATTGCATTTGTTTGTCTTTTATGGGTAAATTAAATAATGTCTGTCCATCTCTTTTAATCCTAGAAGAATCCTAACCCATTGATTTCAAGATCTTGCATGTCAAGATACTTCATTCTGAATTTGTTCTATATTGTCATGATTATACATATTCCCACTCTGTTAATTAAGTGTTTTTTTTTTGAGACAGGGTCTCATGTTGCCCGGGCTAGACTCAAAGTTGCTCTGTAGCTGACGATGACCTTAAACTTCTGATCCTCCTTCCTCTACCTCCTGAGTGTTGAGATTACAGGAATGTGTCACCATACCCAGATTCATGCAGTGATTAAACCATGGCTTGGCGCGTACTAGTCAAAGAAGCTACCTTTGCAGTCACACACCAGGACTCTTATTCTGAAACCCCATCAACCCCTTTGATAGGAGAGATCTCAATGGTGGCCTCCTGCACTGTTGGTACCACTTACAGAAGACGATGATGTTCGACCCTACTTCAATGGGTTCCTTTTCCCTTAGTAAAAGGAAGTATCTTAAGGTTTACTTGAATTACTTAGTCAAGTGGCAGGTCAAGCTGTTTATTTGATTTTCCAGGGCATTTATTTCCACATGAGTGTACTTGTCGGAACATTGAGTAAAAGTTCATGGGTAGATATTCTCATCACAGTGAAGTCCCTTCTTTATAATGTATTTTACGTATGTTTCTTCTCCCTTGTCTCAACGCCATCAAGAACTGTCCCTGCCTATATTATCCCAATTCCCTCATATTCCCCAGGTCCCATGAGGTGTGGGTTAATTCTTTCTGGAGCAGAAAGTGTGCCTCCTCCTTCAGCTGTGCTTGTGATGCTAGTTAGCATAGTGGAGACAAAGGTAATGAAGCCAGGCCAGGTGTGGTGGCACATGCTTTTAATCCCAGCACTCAGGAGGCAGAGGTAAGAGGATTGCCATGAGTTCAAGGCCAGCCTGAGACTACACAGTGAATTCCAGGTCAGCTGGGATAGATTAAGACCCCATCTTAAAACCAAAACAAATCAAAATGATGATGAAGGCATATATCTTCATGAGAACAGGTAGCCTTCAGTTAACCTATTTTAGTGAGTTCATACCTGGTCTCAGCCAAACAGAATCCACTTTTCTTTGCCTAGATTGAGAAGGGACTGCTTCTAATAGCTAAGAAGATTTGGAGACAGTTGGTAGCTTAAAATTCGGAGGCTGATGACGCCAGAAGCTGGAAAAGCTATGCTGTTATTGATGCATGCCACACAGTTATTATTGTTCTTTTTACATAAATACAAATATTTGCATATTTAATTTAAATATTTGGAAACTTCAGCTGTGCTATCAACTGTGAGAAAATATCTCAGTTTACTGTGCTGAGTTAGCCTTGTACAGAATTTAACAAGCTTATTGATTTATGTTGTGGTTTGAATATACAATGTTCCTCATGGGCTCCTGTGTTTGAACACTTGGCTCCCAGCTGGTGATGCTGTTTGGAAAGGTTGTGAAACCTTTAGGAAGCAGAGTCTCGTGGAAGAAGTGAGTCCCCAGGGGTGGGTCTTAAGGCTGTGGGGCCTGGCCCCACTCCCTATTGGTACTCTGCTTTCTGCTTACTGGTGTGACAGTGTGATACTGGCATCCCACTCTGGCCCACCATAAGTGACTCTATTCTGGAACTGTAAGCGAAATTAAACCCTTTTCTTTCCATAAACTGCTTCTTGTCAGGTGTGAAAGTAACTGATACAGTCTAGAAACATTAATTTTTTTCATCTGTACAGGGATAACATACTCTATTAAATTTATAAGGTCTTATCTACATGGGTTTGATGACAGAAACTTAATAAAGTATTCTTTAAATAAAAAATTCTGCCAGGCGTGGTTGTGCACGCCTTTAATCCCAGCACTCGGGAGGCAGAGGTAGGAGGATTGCCGGGAATTCGAGGCCAGCCTGAGACTACATAGTGAATTCCAGGTCAGCCTGGACTAGAGTGAGACCCTACCTGAAAAACACACATGTGTCTAGAGTTCGTTTACAGTGGCCGGAGGCCCTGGCATAATCATTCTCTGTCTGCCTCTCTCTTTCTCTCTCTCAAAGAAATTAATAAAATATATTTTAAAAAAATGACTCCTGATCATGCCTTTCATTGTCTAGCCATTTGAAACTTTTTAAATATTTGACTTGTTTCTGAAATCCACTAAGGAAATAAATAATTGATTTTTGTTCTATAAATCACAGCCATGTAGCTGAAGGGTAGTTTGTCCATTTGCCATCATAAATTGGTTTCTGAAGCCATGAAATAGAGGAGCTCTCAAATGTCACATACAAGAATAATAATATTATCTTTGGGAAACTTGTTACTTTATCCTCTGAGTAGGTATAAAAAAACAGCCTTCATTTGATGAATAATTCAAGTCTGAGTCTGGTCCCTATGGAAAACGAAGCTTTCTTTTTCAATTTTTCTTTATGAGATACTTGATGCCAAAGACATAATGTTTACCTCCCTTGAGGGAACAACAGCTCTTGACAAGTAGAAATAGTGATTTCAGCAAAAATCTTGCCCTTCTGTATTTGTTAAAAACTGCTTCAATATTTTGTTTGCTTCCTGCTTCAAGTACATGGAAAAGATTTTTATGGTCAAGGGAAATCTACTGCTGAAGGCAATATAGGTATGTAAGACAGTGATCAAGTGAATTTGTAAGGCAGAAAAAGTGAATTTTGAGCTTTAAAAAATATGCCTTTTCTCCCAAAGCATTACAAACCATTGCCAAGGCGCTTGGACACCTGCCAGAATGAGATGGTAAGACCCTATTGCTAAAGACCACAGATGCTTGGGCTGCAGGTCACTGAGAAATCAAGCTGGAGCTGAGCTGGAAACCTCATCTCTGTTAACCAGCTCACAGAAAGCTGATAAAAGCTATGGCTGCATGCAGCCCTATGGGAGAGAGATGCCATCAATGGTGGTGAACAGCAGTGGACCTTGCAAGCCTTAAGACTGGCCAGCCAGGTAAATGTGCCAACTGGGGTAATAGTGGCACATCTATTGTGGGGAAAACCAATTGCTCTCTAATTGGACTGAAGGCCTGCTCCACGGGAGGGAAAGCATGCCTGGTACTGAAGACCTAGTCAAAATCCTATGATGGGGGAGGCCATGAGCCCTAAGGGAGTAATGTCTGCTGTTGTCTGGCTAAATGCATATATTATGTCCACCAAGTGGCCTTATAAGCACTTTAAAAAATAGCATACCCATATAATAATGCTACTCTCACTTTTGGCTAGAGAAGCTTCTCTTTTTCAGATGGTGGTGACCACTGGGATAACTCAAAAGTCACCATAGTGCTGAGAAGAAATGCCAGTGGAGTGTTCAGCACTGGGACATCTCATCACACTTCCCGAGGCTCAGGGTCTGTTGTGGAAGAGGTGGTGGAAAGATTGTAAGAGCCAAAGGAAGGATAGGGTTGCTTACAATGCAAACTTCCAGACACAAAACGGCCTTAATATTCATGACCTCACAGTGCCTGATAATACCTACACATAATGGGAGGAAAAGATGATGACACTGAAACAAAATAGAGACTAATTGAGAAGGGGGAAGACCTATGGGGAAGGTAGAGAGGGAGTCATAATGGCTTATGACCTATGATTATGGAAGCTATCAATAAAACCTATTTTTAAAATATGCATTTTACTCTTCTAGAAGCAAAGGTTGACTTTCCAAAGACACAAAGAGAAGTTATTTGGTTTAGTGACAATGTAAGCCATCATGAAAAGCCACCTCATGAATGTCCTAAGCCACATTTTCCTGTGGATAGCAGATGCTTCCCAGGAGTGTCAGGTTGCAGGGCTCCCACTCGACATGACTACAACCCTCTCGGCTGAAATTGCTATATTTTTTTCTACCACGTGACCTTAGCACACAATCCAAACTCTATGGGACAAATTTGTGAGGATGGCTGCTTACGTTGTCTGTGGTGCGTGTGAGTGTGCGTATGCACGAGTGCACATTGGTGTGCATGTGCTTATTATGTGTGCACACATGTAAAGATCAGCATGGAGGGTCTTCCTCTACCACACGCTCCACCTTGTTTTCTTGAGACGTGGTCTCTCACTGAACTTGTTCACTTATTTAACTAGACTAGCTGGCCAGCAAGCCCTAGAGTTCCCTGGGGATGCTGGGAATCTGAACTCAGGTCCTTGTACTGTTAACCCACTGAGCCATCTTGCCAGCCCAAAGACTTTTGTTTTTGTTTTGTTTTGAGAAAAGATAAATACATTGTGGTTGGCTATAGTATACCTTTGTCAGCGTATATGTAAATCCCTTCCTCCAGGCTTGGGGTGCAGGAATCCTTTTGTCTCTCTCTTACTCAAGATATGCTTCAGTCCCTAAATCCCTAATAATCGTGGATATGTTCATTCATTTCTCAAGATTTTCATCACCTTCTGCCTTTGGTGGTTAGTTCTCATACACTGGGACTGTGTTAGTCTGAAACACTGTTATTGTCATTGGAAACATTTGATAATGTCTCTGTTCTTGGATGAGTTTCATTATTTAAGAGCAGATTTGGCTCCATCAATTCTCGTCTTTGGCCCTGTACCTTAAATGTGGTATGGAACTTCCTGCCTGGACTCCTCAGCAAATTCAAGCCCAACCTCTAATCCCACACTTCTGAGCCTGCCTCTGTCCCCTCGGAGAGGAGTTGGACATGCACAAGGTTTAGTGCCAGGTACCTCTGAAGAGAAATATGATAAACTTATGATAGAGTTGTGTAGAGTTTGTCTGAGCCTATCAGATCTATTATAAACAAAATACCTTACTTAGATCAAGTGTCTTTTTTAAATAAATTTTTTCTTTATTGTTAATAAGTAAGAACACTGTATGAGTAAGTCTTGTGTTGGTTCAAGTGACTTTTAAACAATAGAAATCCATCTCTCACATTAGTGAAATCCAAGATCAAAGCACAGAGGGCTTAGTGTTAGAGGGTCTGCACCCCATCATGCACCAGACAGAATGGACAAAGTGTTCTCTGCTTCTCTTTCAAAGGGGCACCAACCCCATTGCTAAGAGGCAGGGGAGGTGACTCAGTGGGTAGGAGTGCTTGCTATGCAAACATGAATAGCTGAGAAGGCTTGAGTGTGGCTTCCTGTGTCTATTATGATAGTCCCGTGGGGACCAGCGACCAGAGAATGACTGGACTTTATAGGAGAACAAACAGACAGCAGGTTCAAGTTCAACAAGAGACTCAGTCTCAAGGAAGTAAAGTAAAAGAATAATGGACCCTGGACATTCTCCTCTGGCCTCACACATCTTTACTTGAGAGGTTCAGTACCTTTGTCAAAGTAACTTAAAGAAGCAGGTATAGGATTTTCAAGGAAATTCAGTTGTCTTGTGTGATGATCACACATTTATGCACATGGATAGGTGACACAAGACAGTAGTAGGAGTGATTCAAAAGCTGGGCATGACTGTGGGTTTGCTGTGGTAGAACACTAGCATAGTATGTACAAGACCCAGGGTTCAGGGCCCAGCACTGGGAAAAAAACAACTCATAGTCTTCACCAGGTGGTGAAAAGCCTTGTGTAATACTGTCATTTTTCACTCTGAGTTGGGCTTAAGTCCAAGGGCAAGTCTGCTCAACATCTCCCTTCCTGGCCTTAGAATTGGGAGAGGAAAGGTGATGCCTGTCGTATTACCGCAAAAGGTTTTGATGGTTCCAATTAGCTGTAGGAAAGAAATAAAAGATCACTCACAGAAAAATATCTTACAAATCTAATTAATTTGTCATAGGTTCTAGTTCCGCAAAATTCCAATTCATTCCTGAAGACATGACAACCTGCATATATCAACCACAGACATATGATCCAGCAGCCATCTCGATGTTCCCCAGAGTTCTCCCGCCTATTGGAGAAGCACCCGTCATGGAAAATTCAATGGAAATGGTCTTGGACTTCCTTTCTAGGCAATGAAAAAAATCCAGCATTGTTTCCAACACTCTGAGGTGCCTTGCACACGCGACCTCTCTCCTTATGACTGACAGCTCTGTGTGACTCTGTTGAATGCACCATTCTGGTGCTGCCTATACCATCCCACCCACAGAGGACAGCTCCTGGATTCTCTGCTTCAGAATGGCACTAACACCAGTCCGTATGCACATCAATTCTACTGACGCTCTGAGAGTATGTGCAGTGAGCTTTGCTATGAGGTAAGGAAGGGTCTCTAGTCATCATAAGTGCCCCTTGCCAGCCACGAGGAAGAGTGATACTATATCATTTGGAGAAAAATGGATGCAACTGGATATAATCATACTAAGTGAATTAAGCCAGCCTCAGAAAGACAAATATTGAATGTTTTCTCTTATTTATGGTTCCTGGATATTGTATAGATTTATAAAGGTTGCGTATGTGCGTGTATGTGTGTGATGTGAATTGCATAAAGGAACCCAAAGGACCGATGGGAGTGGAGAGAGGAGTTGAAGGGGAGGGAAGGGATGTGTGGGTGGAAGGTGCTCGACATACAAGGCCTACTTTTGTGGAAGTGTTCTTATGTAGTGTAGTACCATGGGTAATGAATTTTTAAAAGAAAATGTGACTAAGAGCCAGGCATGGTGGTGCACACCTTTAGTTCCAGCACTTGGGAGGCTGAGGTAGGAGGATCACCGGGAGTTTGAGACCAGTTGGGGCTACAGAGTGTGTTTCTGGTCAGCCTGGCTAGAGTGAGACTCTACCTCAAAAACAAACAAATGGAAGTGATGAAAGCAGCCAGCAAATCAGTACTTTTCCTCAAGTACCAGTGCATATCAAGTCATCAACTGTGCATATTGTCAACAGAATTCTAAATTAGTGGAATTTGATAAAATTAGCATTTTCTTAAAAGGAAACAAAGGCTCTAGAGATCCTTATATGCTTGCCACTTGAGAAAGAATGGTTTTTGGAACACTTTGCCAATTACCCAATGTGGTTTTGTGATATACATTACTAAATTAAAAAAAAACACAAACCAAGATCTCATGTATCCCAGGCTGGCCTCAAACACACTATGTAGACAAGGATTACCCTGATCTGATCCTCCTGCTGCCACCTCCCAACGGCTGGTGTCACAGGAACGCACCACCACGCCTGGTTTATGTGGTGCTGGAGATCAAACCCAGAGCTGTGTACTCTACTGGCTAAGGCACATGCCCAGTCCTCCTTGCTAGTTTTTTAAAGCAACTTCTTACATAACCATGACTATTATCACCTTTGTTAAATGGAAGTGGAATCTGAGGCTCAGAGATTCAGAACTCTTCATGGCCTGAGGACTCCAGCCACGACTCTGAATCTACACGTTGTGGCTCCCAATCTTATTCCTGTCGTGAAAGTCAATTACTTCCACCAAGTTGGTAATGCTTTAACTGCTTAATATTAGCCTAACCAAGCTCATCAAGAGTGGGTCGGGGCATCTAAAGGAATGTCAGATATGAGAAACTGGATCCATCATCCAGCAATAGAAAAACATTTAACTAGTATATATTTTCACGGAATTTCATGAAGCCCATAAACAGGATGAGGTAGATTTATATGCACTGGCAAAGAGAGATATCCATACACATTAACTTTGGGGAAACAGAGGGAGAGGCTTTGGAGCTATAATGTTGAGGAAAACAGATTCTACCCATTCAGTGGCTCAGCCTGCCTCTCTTCCCTTCCCCTCCCTGAAGTCTCCTTTCCTGCTGTATAACCTCCACGTGGCAGCATAGTCCCTTTCCCATGACTCTCATTTCCCATGATCCTCCTCGTCTCCTCCCCTTCCTCATCTCTCTATGTCTCTGGTCTCTGTGCCAGAGGCAAAGACCAGGAGCAGAAGGTGCCCACGTGCACATACTCCTGATAGCACATCCAAGACCATAGGGAGGGCACATTTGCCCCTGCTCTCGGGCACAGCCTCAGAGCAGTTGGTCCAGCACTTGACATCCAGGTGGGCTCAGTCTGGTTCCAGCTATGCACTGCCCCCCATGCCACTTCCGTCCTCAATTGCTCCAGTTTTTCTCTAACTTTTTTATTGACAACCTCCAGACATGTTCATAATACACTCCCATAACTCTCCTTTCCCCTCCTGAGTCCCCTCTTCACTGCATCCTTTCTTTTCTCTAACTAGTCTCTCTTCTAGTTTGATGTCATTTTTTCCTCCTATTATGCAGGTCTTGGTGTGGTCATGAGTGCTATGGCCATTTGGGGTCTTGAAGACAGTATTGCAAAGAAACTGCTCCCTCCCCCACTTCCTTTGGCTCTTATATTCTTCCCTCTACTTCAACAACAGTCACAGAGCCTTGGAAGGTGTGACAGAGATGTCTCACTCAGTACTGTCACTTCTTCTCAGCACTTTGATGAGTTTGGGGATCTTCCCAGTGCTCACCACCATCTGAAAAGAAGCTTCTCTCTGATGATGTGAGGTGGCTTCCCTCTTCATGCACTGTGGGCTCAGCTGCTTAAAGTGTCTGCTTTTCAGATCAGCTCTTTTTTTGTTTATGTATTATTATTTGTGTGTGGGGAGGTCAAGGTAGAGTCTCCCTCTAGCCCAGGCTGACCTGGAATTCACTATGTAGTCTCAGGGTGGCCCTGAACTCACACTGATCATCCTACCTCTGCCTCCCAACTGCTGGAATTAAAGGTGTGCTCCACCACGCCTGGCTAGTATCTCCCCCCCCTCCCCCGGAATTCTTTGGCAAGGCTCCCATTCTCCCATCTTAACTAGAGAGGGACAGAGACAGAGAGACACTGCTGCAATCAAACTCTCATCTGATTTTACATGGGGACTGGGAAACCAAACCCAGGCCGGCTGGCTTTGCAAGCGTTTTTAACAACTGAGCTATTTCCCAGCCCAACTGAAGAGATACTTTTGTGCTCCTGCTTGAGGCTTTCAGACTGTTGAAGCAATGGTCCTTTTCAAATTGGAATTTCCCCAGGAAACTCGTGTGGTGTTGGGCAGGGCCACATCTTGCCCAGGATTGTTAAACTGTGCAAACCTCTTGCCCTCTGCTTAAATCTAAACCTCATTATCATACTCTGAAGAGGGACTTGGTGGGGAGACCCTCTGGATCTCTTGATTTCTCCAATGTGGCCATACTGAGTATATCTCCTGGCTCTGCTGTCACTATGACTTATCTGTTTAATTGACCTATCAAGGACAGGTGGCCCAACCTTTTTGGTTCTGCCAGAAGCCAGTTCTGACCCTAGCTACTCCTGTAACACATTAGCCTAAGACTGGAAGGTGATGTGATTACTGCTACGGCCAGGGCTTCTGTTCTCTTCCACTTCTGAGACTGTTTCTTCAGGTGCTAGTGTGAAAATTGCCCTCCAAGTACTATCCAGAAGCGTGGACAGGAGAACCTGGCTGAATACTAGGCTATCCATGGTCCCCTGTCACAAGGACTGATCCAGACGACCCGTGGAGGAAGTTATCCAGCAGATTGGGGAGGGGAAGGCAGCGGGGAATTGGGGATAACAACTCATTGTTTGCCCACTAAATGTTGTAACTCATTATGGACAATAAATTTTAAAAAATGGTCTTGCTGTGTCACCCTGGCTGACCTTGAACTTTCAGTGATCCTCCTGCCTCTGCCTACAGAGTGCTAAGATTACCTGCATGTGGCAGCGTTTCCTGACAGATCTACTTCATTACCTCACTGAGGGTTTCTTTGTGTGAGCTGAATTTCAAACTCACGACCTTGAAAGCAGCGCCCATTAGTAACGATAGCAGCTAAGCTTACACTGGGCTTATGGTGAGCGGGCACTATTTGATTGACCACAGCCTCAAAATACCCTCCTACAAGGTAGATCTCACTATTCTCACTTGACAGTTGAAGATGCCGGGCACAGAGATGGTATGAACTTGCTCAGGCGATAAGTGGCAGAGCTCAAATGCCAACTCAATAATCTGGCCTAGTGTCTGTTACCACCAATCACTGTCTCCTGCTGTCACGCAGGGGGGAAAAAAGTGCTCAAGAAACAATTTAAACCACATCTATAATCCCAGCACTCAGGAAGCTGGCAAGGATCACCATGAGTTCAAGGCCACCCTGAGCTAGCTACACAGCGAGTTCCAGGTCAGCCTCAGCCAAAGTGAGACCCTGCCTAAAAAACAAAACAAAACCAAGCAAATAATTTATTGAAGCTTCCTGTTTTAAATCAAGTTTAGAAAACACGGAAGAAAGGGTAGTATGAGAACTTAAGACTAATGGGTTATGAGCACAGAGAGGTAAGAAGTTAGGAGAGGAATGGTAAAGAATTATGTATGTAATGATAGCCATTGTTTTTTCTATTGAGATGAAGGTCTCCTAACATAAAATTAGCCATTTTAAAGTAAACAATCCAGTTATATTTAGTATATTCACAATGTTACACAATCACTGCCTCTTTCTAGCTCTAAAATATTCTCCTTGCCCCAAAGTACAAAGCTCTGATCATTAAGAACTGAGTCACTCTCCTGTCCCAGCCTCCGTCCCTGGCAATCACCAATGTGTCCTCTCTGTGGATTTATCTACTCTGGGTATTTCACATGATGGAATCATGCAATAATGAGCTTTTTGTGCCTGGCTTCTTTCATCTTGTGTAACATTTTCAAGGCTCCTATAGATAGTCATCATCCCTACTTCATCCTGTTCATCCTGTTGAGAAATATTTGGACTGTTTCTATTTTTGACTGTTGTAATAATGCTGCCATGAACATGTATGTAATTGTTTCAGTAGCCATTTTCATTTTTTTGAGTCTATTTGTTAGGAATGGGACTTTTGGAGCAATATGATAATTTTATGTTTAATGTCTTGAACTCTGTGGTAGTTTGAATACATGTCCCCCAAAAGAATCTTAGGTCTATTAAAGATTGTGAATTGTCTCCAGCCTTCTGGCTGGAGGAAGTGTCCTGGCCTCCTGGGGTCTGGCCCTGAGATATTTCTAAATTGGATGCAAAATACTAGGGATACATATGCAAATGACCAGTGGGAACTCAGGTCTGGCAATCCTGCTGTTTTGTGAGTTAGTGTTACAGTGTGCTTTCTTGCTTATGGAGGTGCTGGGCCTCGGTCTCTTCTTGGATCTGTGTAAGGGGGCCAGCCTTTCCTTAACTTCCCCTGGATCTGTTACTTCAATAAATACTTTCTTCCCCAAAATTGTGCCTGGTTTGGAGATTCATCCTAGTGGCGTGTGGCTGACTACAACAAACTCCTATATCTCTTTGATCCCCTATCTAAAGCTGTATTATTCATAATATTATTAATACATATATTAAATGTGATTTTCTCAAACTCAGCATTGCTGACTTTTGGAGCCCAGTGAGGCAATGTGAGAATTTTAGCAGCAGTCCTGGTCTCTACCTAGTAGATGTCAGTAGCATCCACCCAGTTGTAACAACCAATGATGTCAGCAGACAGGCCAAGTGTCTCCTGGGGAGAAAAAAACGTCTGCCCACACTTCCCACTGAGAATTACCTTTTTAATACATTCTCTGTAAACCTAAAGCACAGGTAGCTGGCACAATAGCAGAATATTAAAACAAAGTAAGAGCCTTTAAGAAATGGATATTCCTTACATGTTTATACACATGAAGGTTTTGTTTTGTTTACTATGGAAAGATATTACAGAGTTTTCAGGTTTACAAATATTTCGACGACCAGAAAAATATTCGCATTAAATATTTATATACCTTTCATTTGTAACTTATAACCCCAGCTCATCCAAAGAACTCCAACAAATATAACTCCCTTCGCCCCCCACCTCAGGACACATCATATACTAAATTACTTACAGAATACTGCAACACTATTGTTGGTGATTTTAGTATCAGTTTGGAGTCCTTTTGAGAGAGTCTCACTGTGTAGCCTAGGTTTACCTTGAACTAAAGATAATTCTCCTGCCTCAGCCTTCCAAGTGCTGAAATTATAGGTATACCCCTATGACCTGTTTCAAAAGAAGCTTTTGATTCCTTTATAATATTATTAATACATGTATTAAGTATTGTGAATTTCTGCTCTGAGGGTTGGCCAGGAAATTAACTTGGATCTTGGTCCTTGCTACACATTGCTTTCTCCCCCTCCACCATATACCCTCGCCATAACGTAAGATGGTAACTTGGAACAAATTTTTCAAGATTCTTTTTTCTGTGGTATTCTTTGTTTGATACACATAAACCACACTAAAATGCCATTCAGTAAGTTTAAAAGCATCTTTAGATACAGGGAAGTCTAATGAAATTGACAGAGTCAAGCACAAAAATAAAGACAATTTCATCCTCATCTTTAACCCTTGTCTGTGGTGGATAATAATGAATACAGCTGAAACAGGGCAAGTCTGGCTTGGTTCTGAGACAGTGAAGAGAATGTTTCCCAGTGTTTAAACATATTCATATAACCAGTGATAGAAATCTACATACAATGGGCTGGAGAGATGGCTCAGTGGTTAAGGCACTTGCCTCCAGTCCCTAAAGCCCTGAGTTGAATTCCCCAGTACCCACATAAGCCAGACCCACAAGGTGGTGACCCTGGTTCTCTCTCTCTCTCTCTCTCTCTCTCTCTCTCTCTCTCTCTCTCTCTCTCTCTTCTCTTTTCTCTCTCTCTCTGTAGTGCTCTGCTTGAAAATGAATAAATAAAATATTTTAAAAAAGAAATCTACATACAAGCCAACCTTCAATAGGTTTTGAGTGGCATTCCTCATCTCTGTAAAGAGCTGAACATTACTAATGAAGTCTATCTCTTTAGAAGGGAAAGCAGACGGTATTTACTGAACCGGAGTTGCTGTTTTTAAAAAAATTCACACTTACTTTATGACAAGCCAGTTTTACTGAAAAGAGGACTGTCCAACAAATACACCCCATTAGCCATTCATTCTGGGTGTGTAAAATCAATAAAATTGTAGTACACGTCAAAGGCCATGAGACGTTTCCATTTTGTAATAAATAGGACAGTGACTTTTTAAAGATAAGCTATTAAGTCTGCCCTTTCTCCATTCTTCTTAATGCAAGAAAAGGTCAGTTTTGTTCCAGGGATGTGATTTGGGGGATTCTCCAAGTACTCCGTCATGTATCCTCTCCCCCCATGAAGAAGCTTGTTGGGACCTGTGTAAGAGAATCCAGCCACCTGACACACACACACACACACACACACACACACACACACACACACACACACACTGCACAATCCAGTCCTGTGCTTGCCTCCCTCCTCCACAGTATGTCGCTGTGCACATTCTGGAACAGACAGCTTGTCTTTCTCAACATTTTAACTCACTGACTCTGCCAGCCTCGCCATTGGGAAGCTGGACATTTGATCTTCTTCAAGATTCTTTTGAAACGGTAATTATTTTTTTCAAATAAATGTTCAGCAATGCCCATAAGGAATTTCTTATTTGATGCAGTGAACCAATGGAAAGAGGAAAGCTATTGAAAAACAGTAAACCAACATGAATCCTTTACGTTGACTCTGCAGACCTTAGTGAGCTCTTTGCTGAAAAGGAATTGAGTACATAAAAATGTATTTGCCATCATGAAAGTGTCAGATGAGAACAGCGATGGGAATGGCCCCATGGCCTCAGACACAGACAGTACTTGTATAGAGTTCACAGCAGGCAGAAAGGGCTGTGGCACTGAACGTCTTGTCTTCCCAGGGACCTGAGAAAGTAGGCAGGTTGGTGCCATTCAGGGAAGTACTGAAACGACAAGCCAGAGAAATGCATGGTGGTCAGATAAAAACAACACAGCAAAACCAACTTTGGCTACATAGCTGAAAACAAAAACAGAATAAACCTATAAATGGATCTGTCAGCCACAACTCAGTTGGATTCAATGTAATGTAGTTTTTTTTTATTTATCTTTATTTTCATTTATTTATTTTGGAGACAGAGGTGGGGAGAGACAGAGAGAGTAAATATGGGCTTGCCAGGGTCTCTTGCTACTTCAAAAAAACTTCAGATGTATGCACCACTTTGTGATCTGGCTTTTGGTGGGTACTGAGGAAATCACATCCCAGCCAGTAGGCTTTAATCACTGAGCAATCTCCCTAGCCCCAATTCAATGTATTTTATTATTCATGCCTTAGTTAATACCAGGAAGGAACCCTGTGTGGTGTGCATCCTCCTCTGCACAGTTCCCAACCGCAGTCCACTTGATTTCCTTTCCAGATATGTGAGGCAAAGTGTGTGTTTACTGACCTACAATCGAGGCTCTTAAGAAATAAATAAATAAGGTGGTGGAAGGTTCAACACTAAATGAGACATCTATATCATTCCCTGCAAGGCTCAAAGAACATTGGAGAAGAAAGGGCAGAAAGAATATAAGAGCCCGAGGATGGAGAGGACCGCTGTGGAACCCTGTCTCCTGAACATGACATAACCACCGAGTTCATGACCTCACAGCCATGTCATAACCTATATAATATCGGGCTCATCACAGACATAGAAGTAGGGCTGGAGAGATGGCTCAGCAGTTAAAGACACTTGCTGGCAAAGCCTGACAGCCTGGAGTTCGATTCCCCAGTTCCCATGTAAGCCAGATGTGCTCTGGAGTTCATTTGCAGTGGTAGAAGCCTCTGTTATGCCCATGTTCTCTCTCTCTCTCTCTCTCTCTCTCTAACAAATAAATAAAATATTATTTTTTAAAAGACATAGAAGTAGAAGAGGGACTAGTTGGAAAGGAGTCCAGTGGAAGGGGGGTTGGAGAGGGGGAATAACAGGAAATTTTATGACAAAAATATATACATATATGAGAACTATCAAAAAAGAAAAAATTAAATAAGGTGATAACCCAAGACCATTTTGCTTTTGAGAAAGGAAAACCACTTAACTTCATTAGCATATATTAATAAATGACCCAAAACATTTTTTTGGTTCTATCTGCTAATGCTTGGGATGTGACTTGGAAATCAAGTGAGAACACAGGAATCAGAACAATGATCTATCTAGCTCATAAAATCATCTTTATGTATAGCAGAAAAATCATTTTTGAGGAATATTGATTGCTTTCTCTAATGATAATCTCCACCCACAGGCAGAGTAACATGCATGTACTTGTACTTATTAACCTGTTAGCAGCCTGTA
>PVHP010018908.1:0-32564 GCA_004024765.1 Zapus hudsonius
CTCTCTCTCTCTCTCTCTCTCTCTCTCTCTCTCTCTCTCTCTCTCTCTCTCTCTCTCTCTCTGCTTCTAGGCTACCATAATACAAACTGCTCTGCTCCATCTTGCCATTCCTGCCATGATGCACTAGAATTGCCGAAACTGTAAGCCAAAAATAATCCTTCCTCCTTTATTTTCTCAGGTGTTTTGTTATAGGACAGGAAAATGTGGCTAAGACAATCACCACCCTTCTACAAAAACAATCACTCCTGCCGCATGAAGGCACAGCTAGTGCTGTTTTCTGCAGTATATAAATGGCTGGAGACGCTCCCCCCAAAGAGTCTCATACGTTCCCACATCTCTGAAGCATCTCCCATAAGACAAGACACAGGCATGATGGAACCGCATGTCACCTACACTAGGTTCCAAGGATAGCGGCAAGAGAAGCCATCTTGAAGGTACTTACATCACAGCCAAGGACTCCATGAAGACAGTGACCATCCTTGGCTCCATGAATACAGCATGGCCAGTTCCTTTCAGAGTGAGGACAGCTCAATTGTGTGGGACATGTGTGTGTGTTTTTTTCCTCTGCTGTAGCCTTTCACTTTCTGTTTTTAGTTTATGACTTATTAAAGTAGTTCACAAGAACAAAAAGCCCAGGCACCATGAGCAGGTCATAGTTCCCAACATCCGAATCGCCATGGGTGACTTACAAGGCAGAAGAGAAGAGAACTCTGGCCCCCCACTTCCTCTGTTCTCCAAGGCAAGTGCTCACTAGGGAGAGTCCTATGCTTAATCCCAAAACATTCCAATTCCTTCTCTTAATTTAGAAAATTTTTCATTCTTTTTAGTCATTATTGCTGTTGCTATAATTTTATATTATTATTAATTTCTTTACTGAGCATGCAAAGAAATACTGTCTCCAATGTAAATGTTTAGCCACAGGTATAGACTATATAAGGAGATCTGCCTGAATTATGCTAAGAGCAATGACTGTCCATAAATGCTTCTTAATCCATACATTAATGAAGCACTAACTACACAGCATATAACTCTATAAGTGCAAGAGCAAAGGAAAACGGCCACAAAAACCTCAAAGTATAAAGAGGAGCAAAGTCCAAAGAAGAGCATTTGATGGCTGGGTAACAAAGAGTTGAATCTAAAAGGCAAAGTGGGCCTAGATAGGGCTTAGAGATGACCCCTGGCCTCAGACATACACAGTAAGGCCCTGACTCAAGTCTCACCTTCCTGGGAAGACCCTACCTATATCCCCCTTTAAAATGGCCAAACCTCTTTAACCATCCTCACTCCTCATACTTACCAACCTCCTCTCCAGGTTTTATCTCCTCTGATGACATCTCTTATTCCTGTCTGATTTACCTCCTCTCAAGAGAAGGTCAAAACTTCCTGCTATAAGTACAAATGGCTTCATTTATATTGGTCACTGCTGACCCTTGATTCTAGATCGATCTCTACCCAGCACATAGTAGGACTCTGTCAGTATTCACTTTCCTGACCACATCAAAGAATAACAGCCTGGGCTCTAATCAGAGACATTACCATGAGCAGACCCCATCTTCCTTTTAAAGTTGGCTTATTCCTCTCCCCTCACATGAACGGAAGTTTATCTGCTTTCCCACTTCAAACAGAGTCTGGCACATAACATGTATCCAATGAATTTGGGGTGAATGAATCATCACCATCATCATCATGGCTCACGTGCCTTGAGTGTTTGGTGTGTACCAGATGGCTTTATCTGCATTTGCTCCTCAAATCCTCACAATGACTGAGATAGGCATCACTGTTAGCCAGTTTCAAGAAGGAGTCCACATGGGAAACCCCACAGTCACATACCTCACAATGGTATAGAGCCAGAAATTCATCACCTGAATTGAGCTTTGCTGGGGATACAGGGCCTTGCATAGGGTAGGCAAGCACTCGACCACTGGGCTACATCCCCAGCCTCAAGCTCTGCCTGTCATCACTGTTCTATGGACATGGCAGCACTGTACTCGAGAGCCATCATCACGCTTTTATTCCTCTGAAGGATTTCATTGCCTTGTCCGCTATCCTCATGCTGTCTCCAAGCCATTCTCCACACTAAAGCCAGACTGGCACTTTCAAGTCCCAGATCTGATCCTCTCACTATGTGAAATTTCTTCAATGGCTTTGCACTCGTAGAGCTGTTCTAGCAAAGGTGACCAGTATGTATAACCTCTCCGGAAGGATGATGATTTCTGAAAAAAATAGCAGGTGAACATGATGGACTTGGGAGAAATGCTTTATGTTTAAGAAATAAAAAAAAATCCATATATGATTACGTTCTGGACCCTACTGATAATTTCAGAAATATTTATAAGAATCCATAGGATAGAGTTATTAAATTTGATACTCTTGGGTTCCATCCAAATTCACTACTTTGAGACTCTCTTTGGAAGGGTCAGGAAAATTACATTTTTTAACAAGAAATCCAAGGGTACCTCTGACAACCATTGACTTCTCACCTCAGACACCAGACTAGTATCTGCAGGTTGAGGAATACTATATAAATCATCAATATCAAGAGTCAGACCCAACTAGCTCTATTTGATAATACATAAAGCCTCTTTTGTTCAACTATAATATTGCAAGTCAAACTTCCCACGTAACAGGTTTCAGAAATGCTCAATACCTGAACCAGTTATGCCACACCACAGGGAGAAGAAACCAGTACATGGAAAAAACCAACTCACTTATGCCAAGTCAATAGCTTTTGAGATAGGCCCATTCCAAACATTATTCCATTTCTTTTCTTAAACAATGCTACCCTGTCACAGCTAGAAAACATGAGGTGGAGGGAGAAGACACACAGACAGACAAGACAGACAGACACACACACACACAAGCACACAAACCAGGCCTGGCTCCAGCACAGCAGTGACTTCTGAGCCAGTGCTGTTTTGGAGTCAAGAAAAAGCAGGACTATGCAGGTCTTCTTCATGTTCAAATATCCCTTAACGTGTAAGAGCTGAGCTTTGCTAACAGGATGTCCAATGATTCACCTCCAGCATCCCAGGGCCTTTTCACCTTATCCACCGGGCTTCAGGATATTCTGTATGAATGTCTCTGGACATTCACTCAACAATAGCTCCTGGTTCCTATAGGTATAAGCAAAGAAAATCTGGGCGCTACAGGTGACCAGGTAGTCATCTCTGTAGTCAGCCACAGCCCTGGGAGGGTCCTCATGGCACAGAGGAGAAACAGAATGCTGGGATAGCAAACGTTCCATCACTTATACATATCCTTGATATATATGTCAGTGAACATATATAAAATATAAAACATACGGATATCATCTATGTGATCTTATATGCAGATTGTAAGCGATATATACATATAGTTATTTATATCTTATATTAAGACCAACTAACTTTTCCTTTTTTAAAATAGATTCAAGCAATTTAACCTGTGTCAATAACCCAGAAAAATGTTTTCTTCCACAAAAAAATGAAAAAAAAAACCTTGATAACAATTCTGGAAACTACTTTGAAAACTATGATTTTAAATGTTGTGCAATGGCATGTTTCCAATCTGAGTCATGTCCACATGTGGTTTAAATTTTTTTCCAATTTCACAAGTGCATTTAAGCCCTGATATTTAGCCCTGATTATTTTTAAGAGCTTCATAAATAAAAAAAAAATCCATCTTATATCTATAATGCAGAAATTGTTAACATTTTAGACACAGCAATTATAGGAGAAAATAAAATCTTTGTAGAAGCAAACAACCAAAGAGGTAAATTTTCAAGTATTTCATAAGTATAAAAACTATTGCATAAGCAGGCTCATGGAATAATTCACTCCCCACAGAGCCTATGTAATCTAGGCAGTAATTGGGTCTATCATTCTATGAGATGAACAAAGCAAAGGCTGCTCAGGTGGACTTGAACAGATAAGGGAAGGGAAGGAGATTAGTGAGGGAGGCTAATTTGACACAGCACTCACTCTGAAGGTTTGTAACTTCTCAGATGCCATTCTACTTCCTAGATAGAAGCTTCCAGAAGCTTCAAAGGTGTGATCGTAGCTACTGACCTCCAGCTGAATTTTCTAATTTCCTTATACATTCATAGGCTTTCACTCTCTTCCATACTAAACTACAGAATGTCTCCTTCCTCCACACCCTTCCTCCATCAGGAAATGGCACTGCAAACCCTCCGGCACCAGTGTGCCAGGACCCTCCAGGCTCTCCTGAGCATGCTGACAGACATCTCTCAAAACACAGGGCAGGGACAGCACAGCAAAGAAGAATTCACCATACAAGAACAGCTACCTATGTACGGTATTAGAGCCAGCATTCCAATCAGACTCTAATATTTTAAGCAGTTGTGAAAGACAAAGAAAGTGGGTATTAAAGCTAGCCTAAAATATTTTTAATGCATTGTTTATTTGTCAAATATCAACTATCTTTTCTTTCATTCCTGTCTGTTTCTGACCTGTGGAAAAAAACCACATCAGTATCAAATGTCACTTGGTTCTTACTCAAACAGAAGAAAGCAGACACAGCGGCTGCACTGCGACTTGGCTGACCTGGGCCCTCAGTAAAAACAAACCTCTATAAATCACCAGATGTAAGCAATTGAATAGTGATCACTTTAATTAATTGAACTGCTTTCCTGAAAGTTACTATATAATTTCAACCCTCCCAACACCTTTACCAGAAGAAAGGAACAAGTATGTTTTCGGGTTTTCATAGTGTTTAAAGAACGTGGTGTTTACTTCAGTGACTTAAATATATTTTTTGCTTACCTATGATCAAGATAGTAAACTGGTTAATTTCAGAAATTAAACAGGAAGCATTCTCAATGTTACATTTAAATAATGGAAAGTCAAGATTGTTCCAAAATTTACCATAATACATGAATAATAAATGTAATATAAAAACACAGAAATTTTAACAGAACTTTAAGTGTTCTTGAGGATGCATATTTGCAAAATAACTTGCAGTGGTATCTCTGCCTTCAATTACAGATTAAATTTTAACTATGTATATTGAGATTTTGAGTTAAGGTTTCCTCAAACCCTGATTTCCAGGGCAGATACCATAATGAAAAGAGGATGTTCCCCAATGTCGTGTTACCAACTTCCATTTGTGCTCACCAAGGAAAGTCTAATCATTCTTCTCTAAGACTAGGTCATGTACAATTCGGATTCTCCTAGCAACCACTAAGCTATACAAGCATGAAAGTACTGATCTACAGAATACAATCAAAAACACATCTATAAGGGCTGAACATAGCTTCTTTGAATCTTGCAGAGTTGTTACAAGGATATCTGAGGTTAGGATGTAGTTCAGTGGTAGGTCTCCTGATTAACAGGCACTAGACTCTGGGGATCCCATCCCCAGCACTTAAATAAATATTTGAAATTTAGGAGTGGAAAAAGTTAATCGATTTAAAGAGTCCCTCTTTATGACAGACTCTAGGGGGAGCATTCAAATTTTGCTTGCAAGATTTTAATGTTAGTCCATACAGACAGAAAGCTCCTTCTACCTTCTACAAACATACATGTGAATGCTTGTATTCACTTACAAAGAGAGCAGTGTAATATTTGCTGAGACTGGTCCCAGGTTCGGAATGGCCTCCAATTCATTGTTGTTCAGCTTCCTATAAAAGCCAAAAAAACAAAGAAGAAAAAAAAGAAAAGAAAAGAAAAGGCTAATTAATTAGGTCAGCTTTAATGCATAGATGCAAAACCTTTCTAAATTATTTAAATCCAACTCCCAAATGAAAAGTTTAAAGTAACATCCTCATTCAAATGTTCAGCCAGTGAAAAGTGTGAGGAGTAATATACTTTATGTGAACCTCAAACAGAAAGTAACTAGGACTCACACTTCTCGAAGGCTTTGAAGGTGGCTCGTGGAACTGGCTTTGATGAAAGATAATCTGTTGTGACTTAGGTCGCTGTAAGAAAACAAAAATAAAATTATGAGTAGTTTCTAAAACTCACTACCAGGACTTATGAAATATCTCTATCAACACCAGTTGTGACAAGCAGAAATAACTGTTCCATTTTGTCCAACAAAAAAAAAAAAATGCCCAAATGCCAAACTCGAAACTACAAACTTTGAGGACAAAATTAGTTTAAGAGGCTGTCAGATGCAAATACTTGAAGCCCACAAGCATTTTAAGAGATGTTTCTTGGCACATGCTGAACAGATCTTTTGTGAACGAGTAGTTTACTTCAGCCTCCCATATCCCCACTCCCAACTTGATAGGATGACATCATAGCCTATGAAAAGTGGCTAATTAGGCAGGTTGCTGAATCCAGGCCCTCTACAGAAACCTTTTTATTATCACAAAATGAAGCACTGATGTCCTCATTGTAACCAAACAGAACAGAAATTGCTTTCCATACATATTTGCTACTCTGGGTTTAGGCAATAGATTAAAATAGTGAGTGAGTGTGTGTGTGCGTGTGTGTGTGTGTGTGTGTGTGTGTGTGTGTGTGTATGTGTGTGTGTGTGTGTGTGTCTTCAAAAAGATACACTAAATCCTTTTGCAAATTCCCTAAATCCTATCCATGTCTGGAAATTTAGCATACAATTTTATCTATTTATTTTTTAAACACTGTGTGGGTAGTTTATTGTGAAGCAATGGCCAAAAGAAAGATGAAACAATTCCCCTGAATTCATTATTATCCAACATATACATGATTCAAGACATCACATTGTACCTTGTAAATATGTACAGATTAACGTACAACTTAACCACCTCAACCACCTAATAAGGTGAGGCAGAGTGTACAGGCACCTGTGAACAGTTAGTCACTCAAATAAATGTGCTACTTATAGTAACAATTTCCATAGGGCATCATTTCTACTAAAAGCAACCAACTCATATATATATTCTGGCTTAGGAACTCAACTGAGCACTTGAGATTCAAAATATGGTACAAAATACGACAAATATATTTGGTTATATTTCCTGTATGCTTCATTCAGGAATGTGTCTCCAAAACAGTGTCATGAAGATGAAATATCTGAGCAGCTACTAGAAACCTGAATCCTCAACAGTATGGTTGAAAGCTCCCTTGAAAGGGGTAAGCTAAGTTTTTACTAAAGTAATTCTTTCAGTGTTAAAATGAAGATTTTTAAATAATGAAAGTTTTGGATAACTAAAGGTAACCATGAACTGTTACATGCTTAAGTATGTGCTCCCACAGTAAATGAATAGTGCAGAACTCACACCCAGAGAAGCAGTGTTATTTAGTCATTAGCTAAAAGTTAGAAATCAGAGAGCCTTTCAGTCTTCAAACTTTTGTTTTGATAGCAAATCTGAATTTCTGCAATTCACCTTAAAACAAAGTCTGCAAAGATTTTATTCAAAATAATGTTTGCCTAAAGACCTACCAGACAGAAACAGACATGAGTAGATTTGCTCTGGTAGAGTTATAACATGAAGAAGAAAAAAAAACCTGGCACAGTCTTTAAACTATAAAAATCCTGCAATTACAACCACTGCTGTGCGCGCTCACCACGCTGGCTGGAGCCAGACACTTTCCCTCACAGTCCGGCCCAAGTCCATCTGGAGTTCATCAAGGAAACCCTGAGTCCAACAACTCACGTAAGGATTCAGACAAAACCTGTGTGCCTTCAGCACCCCAGACAGTCACAGATCTCCCACATGGTTTACAAAACCACCACCAAAAGATCCCTTCCCTTGGGACTCAGCCTCAGTCCACAGACAAGTCATTTGGACCCACTTAACTCAGGAACCTGCTTTCCCCATGGTTTCCACAAAACACAGGAGAACTAATCTAGCATTTACATTTAATACAAGTGATTTTCCTTTCTTTTTTTTTTTAAGCTAAAGCCACATTCTCAGCTCATTGTAAGGCTGATTTCACAGGTGATCCAGAGAGAAAGGGGAGTTGAGTGCTTAACTATGTTCCACTATAATGGGATGAGATTCTCCCAACAAAGAACCTTTAAACTGTTAAACTGCCCTCGGAGCCTGGTGCACACGCTGGTTGGGGAGCACTGGTTTTGGGTCCAGAAGCAGGAGCTGGCAGCCTGAAACGTTATTGCAACAGGCTTCCATCTGAGCTCTGTGTACTATAGAAGCCATAACAGATGTAGAAGAAAAAATATCACCGCTTAAGTGACTTTTACTGCTCAATACTTAAATCCATGAAACTTTTAATGCACCTCAATTTATATTTTAATGTAACATACATTTCAGAAATAATTACCTTCCAGTTAAAAGATGTCACACTTTCCTACACCTTCCTCCTATGGGCTCTTATGGCTGGCCCACTAAAGAGCGATTCCAGACACACAGTGCCAATGCTTTCTTCAACCAGTTTCATGAGTCTCTATTCATATACATAATGTCCACTGATCATAACCCTCTTCCAGAATCCTCCTTTGTTCCCCACCCCACCCCCATCCACTAGGTCCTCTTCAGGGGTGGGCTTTGGAAACATTTTTCAAACCTTGCTGCACAGTGAAGTAGAGAAGTGTTAACTCATTATCCAGAAAGCAGCTGGCCAAATGTGTGACCATCCAACTCCTTGTACGTGGGAGGAGAGGTAGGTGCTAGCTTGGCATATTACCAAGCAACAGAACATATACGAAAATCATTAACTGACAATATTTGGTTCCAGCTATCATTTTCTTCCCTTTTAGCATCTGAAAATCTGACTTCTAAAACCAATAGTAAAATGCAAATCCAGCATAGCTTCTTAATCAATCCCACTGGGGCCTTCACAGCTGCTAATTCAGCAGAAATCTGGAATGCTGAAAACAAAAAGCCAGGCTGGAGCTGTTTTAAGACACTGATCCAAAGTGACTCATAAATCAGCCTGCTATGTTCAACTTTTAGTCTGGAAAATATAGAAAACCAGCTGTGAAAACCATAAGGACCGTTCCTCGTTCCCCACCCCCAATTCTGGTTGGTACCAAGAGATTTACAACAGCCAACTCCAGAGAAGTCACAGGAACACATACTACCTTTCGGACTTTCGCCTCAGCTCTGGAAAACTCAAACACTGCTGTGTGATAAGATAAATAATCTGAAATCCCAGCGACAATTGAATAACACTTGAAGCGCTCACTGGCAATTGAACCATTTTTCCCCGTTTTTATGACTAAATAACTTATATTACAAACACTTTTCTTTGGGCTCAGTACTCCAGAGGCGTGAACTGTTAAAAAAATGTCACTTTTTAAAACAGCCACTTTCATGAAAGTCTCACGGGTTACTTTCTTAGAGGAAAGCTGACAGTGTTATCAGTGTGTCGCTCACTCAACTTTTCACACTGGGCTCCTATGGCAGTCAATTACAACCGAATAAGGGGGGGGGGGACCAAATATGCACACCCAGCAGAGATTTTGTAAACATGTGCACATCCAAAAGGTGAAACAAAAGGTAGACATCAAACTTTCCCTGAATCGTGTTTTCCTGCACCAGTCCAAAGACAGCATTTTACTATTTTTAACTCCCCAAGCAAAAAGATGAGAAGAGCAAGATGCATTCTTCGACCTACTTCCTCAACTCTGAAACAGTCTCAAGAAGAACTTTTGTAATCATGTAAAACTTCTTACACCTCCTATTCCCTCACACCAACTAACAGAGAAGGTAAACCTCAACTGCATGTTGCTTTTGCTCCTCTGCAAGGTACCCAGGAGACCTCGGGAGCTTCAGGCACAAACAAAAGAAACATTTACAATTAAGAACTTAGACCAACCACATGGTTTGCTGACACCTCCAAAGATGGCTAGAAGTCACAGATGTACTAGAATGACAGGGCTGTTCAATGAGTGATCACAGCGGGGCTTCTGACAACAGGCTGAGGGCTTATTTATACAAGTGGAACTTATTTTCACATACATTTAAGGAATGTGGACTTGTATTGAGACAATTTACTGCTGGCGGAAATGTAATTAAAGACTGTGCTAACCAAATAAACTGTAATTTGTTTTTAGTGTGCCACCAAATTATCTGTAAAACAAAATCCTAATTAGGTCAGCTACTTTTAAGACAATGTTTAAATAGGTATTGAATCCCTTTTGGTTCAACTCAACTTCTAATCAAGGTCCACACAGTTATTTCTTTAAAGACAGCTAAGTTCACACACACACACACACCAAAAAAAAAAAAAAAAAAAAAAAAAGTAGACTGCATGCTGGCTTGATCTGAGGAGCCACTTGTCATGGAGAAACGATTGACTAAAGTTAGATTTGGTGAATAGGCTTTCCTCAACAGGCTCCAGGAAGCAGTGTTTGCGCTCTCATCCCTCTATTATTCATAGGTGTTCACCTCCAGGCATTCAGACGTTCAGCTCCATATGTTGTCAATAGAGCCATTCACGTTTCATGAATGCAGCAGCGTGACCTCCACAAGAGGCAATTGAATGGAATTAGCCACAACTAATTGAAAGTCTTCCTGCTTTAGGTTAAAGCCCTTATCTCCTCCTTCAAGTGTAATAAAAACTACTAAATGAGACGTCCAGTGATCAGCTATTAAATATCAATCCAATCCTCTTTAATTCCATTTTCTTATTAGACTATTTTTTTTCAAAAGAGCATGTGGTTTGATGGCCAACAACTCTACAAACTGACAAATAAAAGAATTTAGATTAGCGCCATGATTTAACAACACAATTCTCAAATTACCTGACCAAACCCTCCACCACTCTTGTGAGCATTGGAGAAGGATCAGCTACAGTTGTTTTAGAACTGAGAATTACCATTGCAATTCAACTAGGCCCAATCTAAGAATCTGAAACACGAAGTACTTTGATTTCTTTTAAACAAGGGACCACTACACTGAAAAAGAAAAAAAAAAACTTTTGCTTTTTTGTTTATGGTTTACAACACCCCCCCTCCAATTTCAACAAAATTAGGGGTTGGGAAAGAATAATGAGAGCTGGCATTTGGAAAGGACCAGCGTTTCCAAGTAAATTCTATTTTCTTCCTTGTTCTTCCATGCACTTGGCAGTGATTTCTGGTTTTAGACTTCATACTAAAACCCAAAAACTTATATAGCAGCCCTGGGCGCTCACCCTACACCGCGTGGACGGTGAGAATCTAGGAACCAGTCCTGGATTCTGGAAAGCCCAGTTCCTCCCTGCCCTTCCTTATCTAATAGCCTTCCCACCCAACTTCTCACCGGAGTTACTAAGGTGGTCTGCTAATGCGAAATTACGCACGGGGTGGGTGCGGGGGAGAACAAAAGTACGTGTGCCAGAGCCTGAGAGGTGGCCCAACTGAGTGTAGATCTTTTGGGATCCCAAAAGAGGCTTGGAAACACTTAGAACCTAAAATCGAGCCACCCTCCCACATAAATGCTATAGAAAACTGCAAACTCCTGGCATCCGCGGCCTGGAAGGTGCGCTCCTTGGAGCCTTGGCCCGGCAGATGCCAGGGTCCCCTCGAGAGAGAGTGGCACATTCCCGGCCGGCTGGGGAGCGCTAAACACCACCTGCGCGACACACGCGAGGGAGATCGAGGGGCCACCCGCCCCCGACAGTCCTCCCCCCTCCTCCGGGCCCCGTCGGTGCCCCCGGCCCTGGCAGCCTCGCCGCGCACGGCGCCCAAAGCCCGCGAGCAGGCCGTAGCCACCCCGTCGTCGCGGACCTCCCGCCGCCCCGCGCCCCGCGCCCGCGGGAAGGATACTTACAGCCGAACGACCCAGGCGGGCAGCGGCTCGGGGAGGCGCGCCAGTCCCCGGCGACTGCAGTCCAGCAGGTCCCCGAGGCAGCGGCAGGGAGCGGGGCACGGACGCTCCGCGGCTCCTCCTGGGGTCAGCCCGGGCGTCCCGTGGCCTCCGCGGCCAGCGTCCTGGGCCGGGCCCGCGCGCCCCACGATCGCGCCCAGCAGCAGCCCCAGCGCCGCGGCCACCGCGGGCGCCCGGAGCCTCGGCGCGCCCATGTCCCGCCGCCCCGCGCCCCGCGCTCCGCAGCCCGCAGCCCGCGCGCCCCGGCCGGGCACCGACTTGCAGCCGGGAGGGCGCCCCGAGCGCGGCCGCCGCGTGCGCTGGGCTCTCTCCCTCTCGCTCTTTCTCCCTCTTTTCTCTCTCTTTCTCTCGCTCTCTCTCTCTCTCTTTCTCTCCTCTTCCCTCTCTCCTCTCTCCCCCCTCTCCCTCCTCTGTCTCTTTCTCTCTCTCCTCTTCCCTCTCTCCTCTCTCCTTTCTCTCCCCCTCTCTCCCTCCCTCCTCTCTCCTTTCTCCCCTCTCTCCTCTTTCTCTCTCCCTCTCTCTCTCTAGCTCCGGCTCCGGCGCCCGTAGCAGCAGGAGCGCAGGCAGGAGGCGAGGCCGCGCACGTCCACCAGCCCTCCGGCCCGCGAAGAAACTTTTCCGCCCGCTGCGCTGCGCTGCGCTGCGCTGCGGGCGTCGGTGCGCGAAGTCCGCGCGGCCCGGCGGCGAGGAGGGGCGCGGAGGCTGGCGCGCGCCCATTGGCCCGGCGCACACGTGACAATAACAAGGCTCCCAGCCCAGGGCTGGAGCCAGGGAGAAAGTGAGGCTGAGATTGGAGGAAATTCCGAGTTACATTTTCCAACCTCTCCAGCCAGAAGTCTCCACTACATCCTGGGAGCCATAGATCAAATGGAGTGGAAGGGCAGAAGGGAGTGAGCAGGCGAGACAGAAGAACTGCACTAGGTCTCAGTTGGAAGTGCTAAGGGGAATTTAGAGAAGTAAGGATAAATTACTTTGGTTATCAAGACTCCCTTTTCATTCCAAGTTAAAGAAACATTATCTTACACGCGGATAATCAAAGGTTTTGATGAAAACTTTTTTTTTTTACTTTGAGATCATTGAGTTTCTCCCTACAAATGGGAACTAGAAACCAACCCTCAATTACCATGGTTTGGGATATAGATGTTGAGTTACAGTGGGTGATGGGGATGGGAGGAGGTCTTTTAATAAATCCGCGATGACACCCAGATTCCAGGCAGGAGCTAATAATAATGAAAGTAATCACTGTGATGTAATTTACCACGACCTTGGAGGGAAAGAGTTAATACACCTTGGTCTACTTGGACTGTGATAACAAATCTTGATTGACAAGGCTATCAGGAAAGTAGTAATTGCCTGTCTTTGAGGTGGGTGAGGGAGTGGGGAGGAGGGAATCAAGCTACAGGACTTCTCAAAGTCTGGCACAAGTGATTGGAGCCTCCTCAGGATGTGGGATCTAATAGAGACCTCTGAGATCCTCTGCTAACCCCTCCTTCTCAGGGAAAAGTATGGTAGATCTAGAGGAGATACCTGATTTATTGAAGGGGGGGAAGACCTGGAAACTTATTTTAAGCTTCTATTTCTGTAGGTTTGTTGTACGCTTTCTGCCTTTGCATGCTTGGGGTTGTGTAACCTGCTCATTGTTGAGGAGTGAGATAGCAGGAGGAGTTGAGATCTTAACGCAGATTCTAAAGTCCACAGCAGCAAAGCATTGCCATTGGTGGGGAAAGGAAAGCCTCTCTTTGAAGTCCACACACCCTATTCAGATAAGATAGTCCACCCCTTTCCTTAACAACTGCCTGCAGCATCGAACATGCCATCTTTGTAAATGATGTGCAAACACAAAGAAACGCTAGAGGTATTTCACTTTTGAATTATGAGTTTGCATGTTTCAGGATGAACAAGATACATTGCAGTCCGGCTATGGATTTTCCAACTCAGTATGGCCATATAATTCACATAAGGAAAATCCAGGGTTTTGCTTGTTTCTTTTTTTTTTAAATATATATTTATTTTTTTTAATATTTTATTTATTAATTTTCAAGCAGATAGAGAGAGAGAGAGAGAGAGAGAGAGAGAGAGAGCAAGCACACGCACATCAGGGCCACCACCTTGTGGGTCTGGTCCATGTGGGTCCTGGGGAATTGAACCCGGGGCCTTAGGCACTGGAGGCAAGTGCCTTAACCGCTGAGCCATCTCTCCAGCCCTAAATATATATTTATTGTCCATAATGAGTTACATTATTTAGTGGGCAAACAATGAGTTGTTATCCCCAATTCCCCAATACCCCTCCCTCCCCATTCCCAATCAGGTGGATATCCTCCTCCTTGGGCCATCTGGATCAGTCCTTGTGGCAGGGGACCATGGATAGCCTAGTACTCAGCCCGGTTCTCCTGGCTCAAGTGTGTTGTTACTGAGGGGTGCCATGCCTCTGATATTCTCCCCAACCATGGCTCTCACAGTCTTTCCATCCCCTCTTTCGCTCAGTTCCCTCAGTCGTGGTGGATGAGTATTAAGGCTGCTTTAATGTTGTGAGCTTAGGGGTCTTTGCGTCGAAAATTGTTGGTTTCTGTCACCCAGGCTTATCCTGTGTTGATTGAATGGCTGTGGCTGTGGGTCCCTTGTTCATCCCGTCATTCTCTGTGGGGCTCCATATGGATCCTCCACAGTATGACTGTGCTGGCTCATCTCTTGCGAGAAACTCAACTATCGGCCTACAGTCAGTTGGTAGGGTTAGATGAGCCACAATTCTCTCGCTGCATCCTGAAAAATACAAACACAATCTCCATTGGAGAGTGAGATCAGTATAGGTTAACAAATATACACAATTCTGGATTACCTAGATTCTATTTTTAGTAGCCTCCCTGTCAATCTGTCCCATAGTGCATCTTTTCTTGGGAGCCCAAGAGTACAGGATCAGGTGCCTATCGCACTGATTTCCCAGTTCCAGGGGTTGTCAGACTGATCAAATATTCAGACTTAGACTCTCTCACCCTCCTCAGGTGAGAGAATGCCATTTGTGTTTCCTCCTCTGTGAATTCTCTGTTGAGATCAGTGCCCCATTTTGTGAGGGGGCAATTTGGGTTTTTGTTATTCATTTTTTTGAGTTCTCTGTAGGTTCTGGAAATTAGGCCTCTGTCTGAGTGGTAGCTGGTGAAAATCATCTCCCAGTTTGAAGGAGGTCTATTGACTCTGAGAATGGTATTTTTTGTCTGTACAGAAGCTTTTGAGCCTGATCAGGTCCCATTGGTTAAGTGACTGTTGCACTTCCTGGGCTACTGGAGATTTGCTCAGGAAGTTGTTCCAACTCCTATCTCATGTAGGGTTCCTCCTAATTTTTCTTCCAGGATGTTTACGGTTGTACAGTTAATATTGAGGCCTCTGATCCATTTGGAGTTGATCTTTGTGCATGGTGAAAGGAGTGGATCTATTTTCATTTTTTTAAACTTGTTTATCCAATTTGTCCAGCACCATTTGTTGAAGATGCTATCTTTGGCCCAGCATATATTGTTGGCACCCTTGTCAAAGACTAAGAAGCTGAAGTTACTTGCATTAAAGGCTGGGTCTTCAATTCTATTCCACTGGTCAGACTGTCTGTTTTTCTGCAGTACCATGCTGTTTTAGTTACTGTGGCTTTGTAGTATGTTTTAAAGTCAGGTATGGTGATATCTCCTGCGTAATTTTTTTTGCTCAGAATAGTTTTAGCTATTCGAGGTCTCTTACCCTACCAAATAAATTTGGAGATTATTTTTTCAATGACTGTGAAGAAGGAGGTTGGGATTTTTATTGGCATTGTGTTGAATCTGTAGATTGCTTTTGACAGGATTGCCATTTTTACTATATTGATTCTCCCTATCCATGAGCATGGAATGTCTTTCCATTTCGTCACATCCTTTTCTATTTCCTTATTGAGTGTTTCAATATTTTCCTTATATAAGTCTTTCACTACCTTGGTTAGTGATATTCCCAGGTATTTAATTTTATTTGAGGATACAGAGAAAAGGACAGTTTCTCTTATGTCTTTTTCCGAATGTTTGTCTTCTGTATATAGAAAGGCTACTGATTTTTGCATGTTAATTTTGTATCCTGCCACTCTGCTGAAGGCATTGATCACCTTCAGGAGTTTACTAATACTGCTCTTTGGGTCTGATATATATAAGATCATGTCATCTGCAAAGAGGGATAGTTTGCCTTCTTTCTCTCTGATTTGTATCCCTTTTATGCTATTCTCCTGTCTTATTGCTTGGTTTAGAATTTCAAGCACTATGTTAAATAGCAGTGGTGAGAGTGGACATCCCTGTCTTGTTCCTGAGTTAAGCGGGAACTCCTTGAGTCATTCCCCATTGAGGATGATTTGTGCTTTAGGAGATCTGTATATTGACTTTATCATGTTGAGTTATAGGCCATCTATGCCTATTGTTTCCAGGGTTTTGAACATGAAGTGGTGTTGAATTTTATCAAAAGCCTTCTCAGTATCAATTGAGATGAACATGTGGTTTTTTCGGGTGAGTTTGTTAATGTGGTGAATTATATTTATCGATTTGTGTATGTTGAACCCTCCCTGCATCCCTGGGATGAAGCCGACTTGGTCAGGGTGAATTATAGACTTGATGTGGCTTTGTATTCGGTTTGCTAGGATTTTGTTTAGGATTTTTGCATCCAAGTTCATCAGGGATATGGGTCCGTAGTTTTCTTTTCTTGTTACATCCTTACCTGGTTTGGGAATTAGGGTGATGGTAGCTTCATAAAAGGAGTTTGGGAACCTACCCTCTTTTTCTATGCCCCTGACAAGCTTCAAAAGAGAGGTTTCAGTTTTATGATAAAGGTTTGGTAGAATTCGGCTAAGAAACTATCTGGACCTGGGCTTTTCCATTTGGGGATGTTCTTGATTACAGATTCAATCTCTGTGATTGTTATCTGTTATAGGATCTTTATCTGCTCTGGTCTGAGCTTTGGTAGTTGGTAGGTGTCCAGGAATTTATCCGTTTCCTCCAGGTTCTCTAATCTTGTGGAGTAGAGGTTTTGGAAGTATGACCTGATGATACTTCCAATTTCTTCGGGATCCGTTGTGTTCTCACCCTTATCATTTTTTATTTTGTTAATTTGGGCCCTCTCTGTTTTTCGTTTGATTAAGTTGGCGAGGGGTTTGTCAATCTTATTGACGTTTTCAAAGAACCAACTCTTTGATTTGTTCATTTTTTAAATTGTTTTCTTTGTTTCCAAGTCATTAATCTCAGCTCTGATCTTAATTAATTCCTTGCGTCTCGAGCTCCTAGGGTTGGATTTTTCCATCTGTTCTAATGACCTTAGGTGGGAGGATAGCTGGTTGATTTGAGACCTCTCTGTCTTTGTTATGAAGGCATTTAGTGCAATGAATTTCCCCCTTAGGACTGCCTTCATTGTGTCCCACAAGTTATGATAGGTTGTGTTCTCATTATCATTTGCTTCTAGGAAATTCTGGATTTCCAGTCTGATTTCTTGTTTGACCCATTCGTTGTTCAGGAGCGAGTTGTTCAGTCGCCAATATCTGTTGAAACTTTTGGATCCTCTCCTGTCTGATATGATGCAGGGGATTACACTGATCTTTCTGAATTTGTTGAGGGATGATTTATGGCCCAGTACATGGTCAATTTTGGAAAAGGTTCCATGCGGTACTGAGAAGAATGTGTAATCTGTGTCCTTGGGATGTAATTTTCTGTAAATGTCTGTTATCCCTAATTTGTCTATGGTGCTATTTAGCAACTTTATTTCCCTGTTTGTCTTTTGTTTGGACGATCTGTCTAGTGATGACAGTGGAGTGTTAAAGTCTCCTACTATGATGGTGTTGGCATCTATATCTGCTTTGCTTTTCAGTAATTTATGCTTAATGAACTGAGGGGCCCTTGCTTTTGGTGCATACATATTTACTATAATGATGTCTTCCTGGTGTATCGTTCCCTTGACGAGTAGGAAGTGACCGTCATCGTCCTTTTTTATTGCTGTTGGTTTAAAGTCTATTTTGTCAGATATTAGAGTAGCTACACCCACTTTTTTATTATTCCCACATGCATGGAAAATTGTTTTCTACCCTTTTACTCTCAGTAGGTTGCTGTCTATAGTCATAAGGTGTGTTTCTTGAAGGCAACAGATGGAAGGGTCCATTTTCCTGATCCAACCTGCGATCCTGTGTCTTTTTATAGGAGAGTTGAGTCCATCTAAATTCAAAGTTATTACTGTGAGGTTTGCTTTAAACCCTGCCATGTTTGAGAGAATATGGAGGTTGGTATCTGAGCTGTTGTTGTTATCTCTTTGGTCTTACCTTGCTTGTTCTCTGTTCCTTTCCTGAGGTCAGATATTTGTCTCATCTACATGGGTTATCTCATGAAGTATCTTTTGAAGGTTTGGCTTTGTGTTCAAGTAATTGTAGAGCTGGTTAATTTCATGGAATACTTTCATTTCTCCATCTATTATGATGGATAACTTTTCTGGGTACAGTAGTCTAGGTTGAAATCTGTACTTCTTTAGGCCTAGGATAGCTTGGGGATTACCCAGAATCAGTGGGCTGGGGTACCATGGGGAGCCGGGCTTGGGGAAACTGCAGGGGTAGACAGGCAGGGAAAACCACGGGTGTAAGGGCTCAAGGAAGCCTCAGGTTTCGGTGGGCAGAAAGTACCATGGAGGAGGGAAGAAAAAGAAAAGGGAAGAGAAAAAGAGGAAAAAAATAAAGGAGTAAACAAGAAAATAGACTAGCAAAAACCTCAAGGGAAGGGCTGGGCAGACATGCTGGAAATGTAGAAACCAGTTGGAGGGGCTCCGTAAGAGCCCAGGTCCTGGTTGGCGGGGGAAAAAAAAAGATAAGTAAGGAAATAGATTAGCAAGTGCCTGGAGGGGCAGGAAAGACGTGCTAGGACCCGAAGGCCAGGGAGATGGGCTATGTAAGAGCCCAGGTCCCCGATGGCAGGCCAAAAACAAAACAAAACAAACAAACAAAAAAAGTAAGCAAGGATATAGATTAGCAAGGGCCTAGATGGGCAGGACAGATGGGCTGGAGGCCTGGAGGCTGGGTGTAGGTGCCACGTATGTGCCCAGGTCCCGGTTGGCAGGCCAAAAACAAAGGGAAAAAAAGTAAGCAAGGAAATAGATTAGCAAGGACCTGGAGGGCCGGGGCAGACGTGCTGGAGACCCAGAAGCTGGAGAGAGGGGCTATGTAAGAGCCCAGGTCCTGGTTGGCAGGCCAAAAAACAAAACAAAACAAAACAAACAAATAAAAATGTGAGCCAGGAAATGGATTAGCAAGGATCTGGATGGGTGGGACAGATGTGCTGGAGATAGGGAGGATGGGGGGAGGGGTTACGTAAGAGCAAGAGAAAATTAAAATGTTGAAAATGAGAGACACTCAAGGGCCTGGGAGGGACGGGATAGACGCGCGGAATACACAGAGGGCAGGAGGGACAGGGAGGGAACCCGAGGGAAGCCGGCAGAGTCCGAGGAAAAGCCTCTGGTGGCCAGCAGGCTGAGGCTGCTCTGGCTCGGCTTGCTGGCTCCTGACGACTCTCTGCCTCCAGTGAGCGCTGGTCCTCGATAGAGGCTTCCAGTGGTGAGAATCCTGTGCCGGGAGGTCCCCGCTGAAAACCCTGACCCTCGTTTCCTGAGGGATGCGGCATGTCTGCTAGTCAGCCATTTTGAACCAGAAGCCTGCTTGTTTGTTTTTAAGGAGAAAGATGTACATGTCGTGAGCGTGGTGACCTGAGTATTATGACTTGTTCTGGAGATATCACCCACATAGCAGAGAAAATCAGAAATCTGCTCCCATTTGGGGAAGGTTGGGCTCATTTTTACTGTCATAAACCACCTTATATTACTTCATCTTTTTCCACAGATTAGATTTATACTTTGTTGATATTTACAATATCCCAGCCATATATTTATATATATACATATATACATATATACATATATATGTATATATATATATATATATATATATATATATATGATTCAATCCACCTGCAGGCCATCTCAAATTGTGTGCTCATTTTCTTCCTGAGTCATTGTCTCAGTGAATGATGCTCCGTTCCACCCAGATTCCTATTTCCAACCAGAGAATCACCCTTCACACTGCATCACCTTCATATCCATCCCTCTGCAAACTGTTGAAGCCAGCTCCTCAACATGTTTTATCTGCCTCTTCTGAAGTCCAGGAGATTGTGCTTGGATCAGGGCCAAGGCCTCCTTTGGATCTGGCATTCCAGTCCATTCTTCACAGAGTAGTCATGTGACCTCCCCAAAGCTCAAATCTGAGCCAGTGACTCCAGTGCCTACTTCCTTTTGCCAGTTCCCATTGTCCTGGGAAATAAAGTTCAACGTTTTTAGAGTGATTGCTACAGCTGTTTTTTTGCATTTGGCCTCCACTTCCTCTTTAACTCACTGTGTTTCTTCCTGACTTCTCTCAGAACTGTCCAATACTGTTCAGATATGCGCTTGATGCTCCTTCATTGTCCATTGCTTTCTGAACTTTTGCCTGGTCAATTTGCACTTCTATTTTGGGGTCCCTCTAAGCAGACTTCTCTAAGTCCTGCTTACCCATCCTGGTTTACCCAGTACCACCAGATTCAGTTTCTAAATCAGCAAGTTGGAAATACATTTTTTTTTTCCTTTCTTAAACTCTTTTTCCATATTTATTGTAAATACTTAGATACATTACATGAGTAAGTCCCCATTTCCCTCCTCCCTGTTTCCACCCCGCTGGGGGCCTTCCTAGGTGAGCTTGCTGGACCAGTCCATGGGAAAGGGGGATATGGATTGTAGGATTGTAGGTAACAAGTTTTTTTTTTCCTCTTTCTCTCCCTCACTATGGCTCTTGCAGTCTTTCTGCCCCCTCTTCTGCTCAGATCCCTGAGTCATGGTGGGTGAGTTTTAGGCCTGCTTTACTGTTGAGGTCTTAAGAATCTCTGGGTTTCTGCTTTAGATTGTATTGGGTATCCTGTGTCTGTCTCCATTTTCCTTTCACAGGTTATCTGACTTGCTATGGAGGTAGACCTTCCTTTTTAAAACTTTTTATTGACAACATCTATACATATAAACAATGTACCTTGATCAAAAGTTCTTCCCATAATCCTCCCTTCTTTGTTCCTCGTTCATTATACCCCCTCGACTGAACCCCTTCTTCTTTCCACCTAGTTCTTCTTCTTTTTTGTTTTTTGTTTTTCTAGTTAGGGTCTTGCTCACTCTAACCCAGGCTGACCTGCAATTCACTATGTAGTTTCAGAGTGGCCTTGAACTCACAACAATTCTACTTCTGCCTTCCAAGTACTGGGATTAAAGACTTGCACCAACATGCCCGGCTCCTCTTCTATTTTTATTTATGGTTTAATAAGTAGAAACTTTGTGTGTTCAAGTCATGTGTTGATACCACCATTTCCTTCTTCCTTGCCCCCTTTCCACTGAGGGCCCTCCTCTGTGGGATTGCTGGTGTGCTCATGGGATTGCTCGGCAGACAATAATTGGGGGTGGGGCAATGCCTCTGGATATTCCCCCCACCTTGGCTCTTATACTCTTTCCCCCCTTCTTCTGCAAAGTTCCCTGATCCAGAGTAGGTGAATGTTAAGTCTACTTTAGTATTGAGCTCTGTGCATTTTGGTGTCATCTTTATTTATTTACTAATCTATTTATTTATTTAGCCCTCATATTATACAGGGCTTGTATAGGTCATGACAGCCACTATGAGGTCTTGAATGTAATGGCCATTTTGTTTTTGGGAGACAGAATTCTAAAGAACTCCCTCCCCTATACTTTGGCTCTTCCATTCTTCATGGCACCTCTTCCACAGTGGACCCCGAGCCTTGGAGGATGTGAGAGAGATGTCCTTCTTAGTGATGAACACTCCACTGTCACTGCTTCTCAACACTTTGATGAGTTTTGAGTCTACCCAGTTGTTCCCACCATCTGAAAAGAGAAGTTTCTCTAACTAAAAGTGAGAGGAGCATTAATATATGGGCATAAACATAAATATTTAGAGGGCACTTTGGTGGGCATAATATATCCATTTTGCCAAACAATAAAAATTCTAATATCTGCTTTCCACTTAGCTTGCTGGACTGGCTGTCACCCACTGTTCTCTCTGGAGAACTAAAGACTAAAGGCTCAGACTCAGTGAGAGCTCCAGGCCACCAGCCTTTGGCCAGTACACCTTCTACATGCTCGCCTTCAGCAGCGCCAGACTGGTTTGTATCTAAATTAAATGTTGTGTAAATTAAGTCAATATGATGTAACATTACAATCTTCATTTCTATGAGTATGAAGCTTGAGAAACAGACTTTAAAGGGTGAACACTAAAATTATGTTATCAAATAAGGCAAGGGAAAGAAAACTGTAAAAGCGGGTAGAGGAAATTAGTCTGTTTAGTGCTGCTATAACACAATACCAGGTGCTAATAACTTGTAATGAGCAGAGATTTATTTCCTACATTTCTGGAGGCTGGAAAATCCAACGTTAGGGAGCTCACATCTGGTGAGGGTCTTCTTGTTGCACCATGCCATGTCAGAAGTTATGAGGAGAGGAGAGAGGAGGGATAAGTAAGAAGAGAGAGGGAGAGAAAAAGGGAAAGTAGAGAGGGTGAGGGTGGGGTCAAGGGAGAAGACAGGCAGAAAGGAAGAGGCAGAGGGAAATGAAAGGGGGAAGGAAAGGGGAAGAGAGCCTGCTACAAGCAGAATGACATCAATCCATTCTTGAGCACAAAGCCTCCATAATCTGAACACTTCTTATAGGTCCTCCTTATCAATAACACTGTATTGGGGATTAAGTCTCCAAAACATGAATTTTAAGGGATACATTTAAACTACAGCAAAAGGATTATAAATCTCTAGAATTCTTCACACAGATCACTGTGCAAACACTTGTAAGATCTTGCTCAACTTTGAAGTCATGGTAACTGGGAGCCAAAGAGCAGGGGACTCTTTAGAAGTGTGGCTGATGCTTACACAGAACTTCCTGTGGGCATTATGGGATTATATGACATGACATGGCAAGAATGTCACATACATTAAATACGATTGTCTTCCACCTCAATGTATCCTTAACCAAAGAACCATAAAAAGAGGAGTTATCCTACGTGGACTTCTCAAGATCTTCATGAGGCAAAGGACAGAGTTCTATAACGATGTATCTATTTAGGGAGATGGGGGCCAAACATTATTTGAGGTCCCTTCCCGCTTTGTGTTGATTCTTTGTAGTATATAGAAAATACAAATAAAGCAAAATGACAGGAAAGACAATCTGTGAGAGAGGAAGAAACATGCTATGGTTTGTTAATATGCTTGCAAAATCTAGGAGCTGGAACTGTGACCTTCAGGCAACCTCCATAGACTTGAGTGGGAGGTGTCTAGCTAGAGCTAAAACCTAGGTGCTAAAACTGATTGGTCAGGTATGAGCCAACCACCCCTCTCCCTGCCCACCTAGGGCAGGAAATACTGACTGAACAGTTAATCTGCCCTCTCTTCCTCACATGGCAGGCCAGCAGAAGGACTTCTGAATCTCCAGGCTTTAGAAAGGTAAGGCCTTCCCCCATCCCAGCCTAATGGCTGGGGTGAGGGAAGGCTCCAGATTTTTTCCACACGAACCTTTCCTTGTCATGATGGGAGCCCTCTGATATCTTTCCTTCTGCTTGTTTGACCAGCAGAGATTTTGCTAAAACCTCTCCCAGGTTTTCTCCCTATACCCGTGGCTGGAGAACTCTGTAACTCCCCATGTTCCCTTAAATAATAAAGTCTCCCACTATACCTTAATATCTGGTTGTCTATGATTTTAATTCTTTAACTTTGTAGACAAGAGAATTCGGATACTCCTTTAATTTTGAGGTACATTGGAATTTTTGAGCTGGGCATTATCTAAATTCTAATCCTCAGCTCACCCTGCTACAGAGCCTTTATCTCCAACCAGCTTGAAGAGTGATTTTGTCATGGAAGCCATGCTCTTGAGAAGGGTTCCACTCTTGTCGCCTGCAACAGGGGGGTTGTTATCCTGACAGTGGGTTTGTTGTAACAGTGAGTGGAATATGCCTTCTTTCCTCCTCTGTCTTTCCCAGGAACTTGCTTTTTTCTTTCTCCCTTCTGCTATGGAATGATACAACAAAAGGTCCTCATCTTATATGCATACCTTTGACCTTGGATTTCTAAGTCTTCAGAATTGTCAGCAATACATCTCTATTTATTTATAAATTACTTAGGCTCAGGTATTCTGTTAGAGCAGCACAAGAAGAATTAAGAAAATGGACACAGAATTCTGTTTAGTTTTCTAGACAAAAAGGAACCAGAAACAGGCATAAATCTATTTCTGATCCTCTTACATTACTGTTTTTCTGTGTACACACATACATAGGGTCAATGACTGATTCTCAGTTTTTGCAGCTAATGTCTTATGAGTAAGGATTTAGTGTGAAGTAATCTAATCCATTTGACTGTGGTTATTTAACATTTTAATTAAAATGACATGAAGTGTTGGACTTCCCTATTACCTCTGAGGTTTACACTGTCACTAGTAGGTGAAAATTGACTAATCCTTGGAAGCTGCCTAAATCTCATGAGCCAGTTTCCCATTTATAACTTGGTCCTTGGTGAATGCTGAGTTCTGTCCATTTTCAAAATTGCCTGGGACTGCCTCCTTTTTTGTAGGTTTTGTGGTTAGCACAGACCAGTCTCAAGCTCTTTCTGGATTCTTTCTTTCTTTTTATCTTTCTTTCTTTCTTTAGATTCTTTCTTTCTTCCTTCCTTTCTTTCTTTCTTTAGATTCTTCCTTCCTTCTTCCTTCCTTCCTTTCTTTCCTTCTTTCTTTTTTTTCTTTCTTTCTTTCTTTCTTTCTTTCTTTCTTTCTTTCTTTCTTTCGTTCTTTCGTTCTTTCGTTCTTTCTTTCTCTTTATTCTTTCTTCTTCCCATTGCAAGTGTGAGACTTTCTTTCCTTGAGTGCTGGCAAGACCAATGACTCACAGATCAAAAGTAATAGAGGTGCTAAACTGTCAGTTCTAATATCCAAGGACAAGAATGCAAGCTAAACTACTCAGTTGTTGCTTTCTCATTACCATGAATGACACAGCTGTGTACATGTGAACTGTGAACGGGGGAAGAGATAAGGCAGAGGAGGAAGAAAAGAAAGCACAAAAAAAAAATCTCCAGATAATGATGTCAAAAGTAAATGTCCCTGTGTTCCTGTAACCCGACCATATATTTTCCCATTCAAGAAGGCATTTTAGAAGCTCTAGATAACCTCTTTTCTCACACATACAACATGCAAAGTTTCAGAGAGCAGAACTTTACTTGACAAAAGCCCTATTACAAACTTGTCTCAACTCCTTTGAAAAGATGTTTAAAAATGAAGATAGCCACTCATCTGTTTCTCTCAAGTTGGCCATCTGTACAGTTCTCCTTGAATTAACAGCAAACACTGTTATCTGAACATTCACTCATAATTAAATGTACACTATTCCGTATTTTACTCACTTTTCAACTCACACTCCATGAGTAATGTGTGCTCTGAGAAACTTTCACATTGTGGATGATACTGGATACCCAGGAAATAACCTGGGTGTCTGTCACCCTGAGCTCCTGGGAGTCTGCAGACAGGGCTGGGGAGATGGGTGAAAGCTAAGGACCAGTTAGACCTCTGCCTGTATCTCAATGCAGCATCCTTTCCCTGCCAAGGAACCCTGTAGCGGGCTCTGGTTTCTCCTCTCCTGTGAGGACCTTAGGGTATTTTTATTTTTCTAATTTTTGGTCCCCCTTGTCATATTAGTTAACATCAATCCCAGCACTCCACAGGTGATCTCTATCCATGCAAATGAGCCCCTCCTACTCATGTATGAGGCTCAGGTGGTGAGGGGGTGTGACTGCACCCACTTGGCAACTGCACACTCCACTTTCCTCTCCTGAAAAAATGAGGTCAAGAATGCTATGCTGCTACCCAGCAGTAACTTGTCACTAAAAGGACCCGCCTAGAGTGAGTCCTTACTCCTTAACTCTCTGATTGCCATTAATTTTAAAAATTTTTTTCAGATTAAAGAGATGGGTAGAAGACATATTGCTGCAAGGAGAATTGACCAGAGAAGTTGCTGGAATTCAGTAAGCCCTCCATGATTAAAAAAATATTTAATTTTAAAATAGAAAAGAAGGTATTTTATAATCTTAATTTCAGGCCCGAATTCTGTGTGTTATGAAAACATACTGTACATATTCTAAGACATTTCAGTGGGGATGTTATTATGTCCTCTCAAGAAGGAGTTAAGTATGACTTACTTTGATTTGATTTATACCAGGAGGTCAAAAAAATCACTAGGCGTATTTACTAAGAAGACTCACGTGTGCCTCCTGGAATAGTTTCTGCAAAATGTTTTTTTTTTCTCGTACTTCCTGGAGGAACAGTTGGTCTTTACACAATTCTGAGAATTAATTTGCATTCCCAAACCATGAGAGCTCTCATAAATGAGTTGTTTATTGCTTTTATTTACAGTTTCATCTTCTTCCACAGTTTATATTTACCCAGGCCTATCAAATGATTAAGGTGACTTTGTGGTGTATATTCTCAGGATTAAGTTCTCTGCAGGAAAAACTGCTTCTGTATAAGAGCGCACACACTATCATTCTGCAGGAGTATTTTTAAAAAGAGAATAAAGAAGAATTTCGATGAAATAGAGTTGGTTTTGAACTTCTGCTCTTGTCATAGGAAAGGCGGTATCAATTCTTAAAATTTAGGGCCAATGTCTTACACACTTCGCTGGTGCTGATACATTCATACAGAGAGCTTTCCAAAGAAACGCTGATGTGGAACATGAAGGTGCTCCAGGCACCTTGTTCATCCCCTTGTCTCCTTGCGCTGGGCATCCCTGTATCTGCAGCAGGGAGGCTCATCCAGTTCCATGACCCTTCTTTTAGACTTGAATGACTTTGTGTGGTCAGTGCATCATTCATCTCTACAGCTCCCACAACGGAATCCCTCCTGCTCCCTTGCCTGCCTGCCACTTGAGCTTTTCTGTGGCGTGTGTGTGAAAAGAATCTTGTTTTACCAACAATATTCCTGATCTTTTTCTTTTTCTTTTCAAATTAAAGAGTTGCAGTGGGGGCTTGGAAGATTGCTCAGTGGTTATGGATGCTTGCTTGCAAAGCCTGCTGGCCCAAGTTCAATTCCCAAGGTGCCTATGAAAACCAGACTCAAAAAAAAAGGTGCAAGCATCTGGTATTTATTTGCAGCAGCAAGAAACACACACATACACACAAATAAATAAATAAATTAATTAATTAAAATTTTCAATTTTTTAAAATCTTTTTTCACAAGTGCCACTCAGTTGTTACTGGAAAGTTTATTAGGATCAGGAATGTCTTTTATGCTTATGGGTCTTACAGAGATGAGTGTGCCCAAGTGAGGGCACTTGCATATCCTTCATTAATGTCAGTCGTTATTTTTCAGCCTTCTATTTATTAAGATTATCATTATTTGTTTGAGTACCGAGGATTGCATCTAGGGTCTCACCCATGCTGGGCAAGTGATCTGCTACAGAGCTAGAGTCCTAGATCTATTTGGTTTTTTGAAGGAATTTTGCTGAGTCAGGCTGGCCTGAGATTTTTTTTTTAAAAATTCTTTTGCTTCAGGAATACAGGTATGTACCATGACACCTGATTTTGTACTATTCTCTAAATATTTGCTATGTATTAAAGCATTTATTTCTTATATCCTCCCCACATACTGAACTCATATTATCATATAGGGAAACTGAAGTAGAGCAGTGATAAAAAATTAGCCTATGATCAAGTTAGGACTCAAAGCTAGTCACTCTGGCGCCACAGATCTTACCCACCCTGCCACACCATTTTATTCTAGAGTTGGAAGAAGCCAGTTAGCTTCCAGAGTCTTCTTCAGCACTCCAGAGAAAAGGTTTATGATCAGCAGACTGTAAGGACTAGGAAAAGAAAGCATGACCTCACCTGGTCCTTCCCAAAGGTGGTCATTCCATCCAAAGGTTGTCCTTTCCAAAGCTGGTCATCCTCTTTCCCTCGCTCTCTTTAGCACTGATTGGAGTTTAAGAGGTTCTGTAAATTATGTAGATTTCATGAATTGGTTACTTTAGTATCTGGTTTGTAAGGCTGATGTCCTTGCCTTAGTATCAGAATGCGTCCTGAAATCTCATTGGAGGACATTACTGTTTATCTAAAGTTTCCTTCAGCTATGTAAACCCACTCAACCTCCTGAAGGGCTGCATTAGGTGTCATTGATGTGTTAGCATCTGTGTCCCTTACTAAAGTTGGCCTTGCAGGGGAATGGAGGCTGGTAGTCAGAAATGTAAAGGAGCAGAAAGGGAAACAAGCTTCACTTTCTGTACAGTTTTACCTAGGGCTGCACCTAATTGGGAGAAGAGCCATTGTACCCATGAGATCCAAGATGCCAGGGAAATGACGCATCAATGCTACAGCAAATATCTCAATTGAGATACTTTACATGTGGTAAGAGAATTTTCTTCTCCTTTTTGCTTAGGGACTAATGTTAATTTTTATGTGTTTCTGATTCCTTTACAGTATAAATAGAAATTTTAAACTGAACAAAATAAACTGTTTCAAATAGGTTTACATTCCAGTTTCCCAATGTACTTTTGTTTGAAGCTGTCCTTCAAGTTCATTGCAGCAGATCATTGAAGATGTTTCCTTTAATTAGGGGACGCTACCATGTTATTGAGTGATGTGTTAATCTTTGTTCAAATTCAAACACCAGGGAGTATAGGTCAATGGTAGAGGGTTGCCTAATGTGTATAAGGCTATGGCTTCCAATCTATTAAAGAGAAAAGTCAGTGACTCAGTTCAAGTTATGAGATTAACTTTATTTTTCTTACTCTATGCTTCAGTCATTCAACACCAGGGAAGATGATTCCCACCATGAATGGTATAATATACATAATGGGAGTGAAGTTCCTGGAATCTGATAAAATAGATCTGCCTGTTCTGTTATTATGAGAAAGTACGAGAGACATGCTCTTCTGGGTTAAAATTGTAAATTCACTTTTGAATTTTTATAATGTAATTTCAAGTGTTGCAGCCTATGATTTGAATCTAAGTACAAAAGTACTTCATATAAAAGTTTGCAGAGTTTTCCAGGTATTTTAAAAATATGAAAACATGTTATTAAAAGTAAAGCTTAGTTGAGCAGTTGGTCCTGAAACATTGAATTATTAATGCAGTGGTACTTTGTTTGTTTGTGGTACTGGGGTTAAACCAAGGAGATCATACATACTAACTGTATGTATATTCTACCACTGAGCTGCTCCTCAAGCCCTAGGGACAATTTATTTTAGAAATCCAAGGGGTAAGTTCAATATATGAATTTTGACCAGATCTTTTTATTTCTTCTGATGAAAGTATTTTGTGGGAAATTAATAGAAAGCATGAATAATTAATTACATTAAATGCCTACAGGTCTGGCCCGAAAGGATTCAACAGCATTAGCAGTTGATGAGCATTTTCCTGAAGCTTGTGATTATTCATTGAAATTGATATGCTTGTGAAGGAAACCCTGAAGGGGAGGAGGTTTTGCTGGCAATTTTGCTTCTTTTCTTAGAGTGCTAATGAAAGTGCATGATGAATGTCTCAAGGTGAGGGAGGTGAGGGTGGGATTCTCTATCTTATTAGTCATGAAACTTGACTTCTTCTGATCCAAGATGAGATTGGTGGAAACCAAATTATGCATGATTTGAACATCTTGATTGCAGTCACAAGAGCTGTTTTAAAGGGTTTTGCCCTAGGCATTTTTAAAAATCAGCTTTTATAAAATCATTCAAAGGTAGCATGTTTGTTTGTTTCCATTCAATATAGCTTAAATATCCTCAGGGAACCCATATTAGGTAACTGGTTATATGTTTAAGACTCATCTGATATATAACTACATCTGATTTTTAAGAGATATCAGTTTCTTAAAATTCTGATATTTAAAAGAATAAAACAAAAATTTTGTCAGTGAATCTTTTAGCAAATGTTTTTATTTATTTGATGGAAGGAGGAAAAGAGGAGAGAGAGAGAGAGAGAGAGAGAGAGAGAGAGAGAGAGAGAGAGAGAGAGAGAGAGAGAGAGAATTGGTTCTCCAGGTATTCCTGCTGCTGCTGCAAACAAATTCCAGATGCATGCAACACTTTGTGCATCTGGCTTTACATGGGTACTGGAGAATCAAACTTGGGGATGGAAGGCTTTACAAGCCTTTAACCACTGAGCCATCTCCCCAGCCTATCCATGAACCTTTGAAATAACTTTTATCATAGTTGATCACACACTTTATATCAAACAAAATTCCTCCATCTCCAGTTCAGAAGGTACAGTACACAGGATAAAACTGAACAGCTTCAGAAGAATAAAGGACTTTTTCTCTTCCAATCTACTGACTCAGATATTCTACACGTGGACTCTGAGTGTTAAATTGTGAATTTTTTAAATTTTGAGGGTTAAAATCTCTTGTTATCAAATAATTCTTATGGTTTTATTTCTAGAACATGCCAATCTCATTTTCACCTGAGTACAGTTTCAATTACTTTTCATTGTGCTTGGAAGGGGTCCTGACAACCTTCTAACTCATTCTGACTTTTTGAAAATCCCAACTCAGATTTCACCTCTTAACACACTTTCTTGTCTATATCATCCAAATAGCTTCTCTCTACTCCTTGAAGCCCTTACCCTTCTTTCTTTTCTTTGCTATATGGTAACAACTGAAATCACACCCACACCCACACACCCTGTATTTCTACTGCCCTCCACCAGAATTTAACAACTAGAGTGGGTACTTGATTCTCTACTAGAACCTCATGCCTCCAGCAAAGCCTGGCATTGGTAATCAGCAGAACCTCACACAAGGTCTGATTCCCCAAAGCTACACATGATCCGAGCTGTGTATATCTATCCTGAGTGTCTACATCTATGAACATTTGTCTCTTGGTTGCAAGACAACATGTAGACAGATTTTATATATATATATATATATATATATATATATATATATATATATATATGTATACACAGATCTTCCACTTGTATAAAATGTGCTTTGTAAGGATGGGTGCACCTGTCAAGGCTTCACCTCTGTTTTCTTTACCATATTCTCTGATCTGAACAGACCTATTTTTTTTATGTTTGAATGAAGTTAAGAACAGTGTACTTCTTATCAACTGGAAAGCAATTTTATCCTGAAAAATAAATAGGAAATCATATAGAAGGATGTAGGGTGACATCATTATCAGAGCTACAATCACAGAGTAAATACCAGACATTTTCCATTTTCTGACTCTTTCATTCTCCCCACCAGTGAAAACCTAGTACTCTGAAACAATTCTCCCCACTCCGCTATTATTCCCTTTAAAATTTCATCAGCTCTGCACACAATAATTTAAGTTTAAGGGACTGGATGCCTCTCACTCTCACATTTATAAACAAAAAGCCTTTTCTTTCTATTCTTTGTTTGAGACAGGATCTCACAAGGCCAGGAGACTTCAAGCTCACAATCCTGCCTTAGCTTCCCAAATTACAGACATATACTACTACATCCAATTCACAGAGTCTTGATGGAACAAGAACTTATGTCAATGAAAATCCCAGGAATCTCAAGCAGTTCTTTGGACTCATGGAAAAATGTCTTCCTATTCATACTTTAAAAAGTAGCTGATATGATCAGGTACCGTCATAGGACAAGTAGAGATTTTGATTAAATCCAAAATGTGATGGAAAGTGGCATCAAGAATGAATGCAAGTGAGATCATACACCTGCTTTGTGTTATAGCTTCCCTCCTTTTCAAATCCATTGGAGGATAATTTCAATTGGCAGGCAACTGCTTCACACCTGTGAATTATAGTTACACGATAGCAACGACATCACTGACATGGCATATGAAGTGATTTTCAGCGATAGATACTTCACTGTCGTTGTGAGCAATGTTTCCTCCAGACCAGCCTCACTCTCCCAAGAGCCCTGCTGAAACCTCAGTCTTGCAATACACTAATGCTTATAAATGAATGCAAATGACATTTACCCACAAGGTCGGTTCTTTATTTCTTAGTTAACAAGTGCAAACTAAGTTCTTCTGTACTGTACATAGTGTACGGCAGGCACAAACTCAACATGTGATGATAAAGCAAATCTGCAAATTAAACTAAGAGCTTAATCAAATACAGTAAGGGTGGTTTTCTGGTTTCAAAGTATAAGATCATTGTGTGTTTGAACTTTAAATATTTAAAGAAAAATAGCTTGGGTGAAAGGTAAGACTAGATTTTTCATAAAAAGCTTTAAGATTGCCTGCTCTTGTTTGGGTTGGATTTAAGCAACTCATTAGCTTCACAGTAACCTGGGTCAGAGCTGGCCCGGTGGAGGGTATGGCTTTGTGCCCAGCAGACCCACTCTGCAGAGGAGCTGCTCTGGTGGCCGTCTTCACAGGTGTTCTCAACTACGGTGTTCAAGTCTCTTCTTGTGGGGTCTCCATGATTCACCATTGAATGTTCACCAAAGAGAGAAATTTTCCCAGGGAAAAGGATAACAACTGGCAGCAAAAATTAGCAGCTGTGTTTGGTGTAATACGAAATTCCGTCTCATCTTCAGAACTATATTTCTTTATCTATGGGCCCCAGATCTGAAGTGATATGCCTTGGAGAACATTGCGGTCTTTGTTCAAGACATCTGCCTCAGTCTGCTTGGCCATGTTTCACAGAGGGTTTATGAGGCTCATTATGAAGGACAGACTTGGGTGGAAGAAGTTTGGGGAAGAATGCTTTTTCACAGTGGCTGAAGGCTCGTGAGTGAATATGAATGATACCTTTGTTATCTGTTCCTTGTTATTTTGTGAGCTCTGAGATATAATGCAGACATTATTTCTAAGTTAATTATTGCTATGCCCTCT
>PVHP010018909.1:0-32475 GCA_004024765.1 Zapus hudsonius
AACCTGACCTTTCCAGTAATCTTGTGTGGGTCTCTGAGGATGTTTACAGGAAGGCAGCCTCTCAGCAGGGGGCAAGGTGTAAGGAAGCTCAAAGGAGCTAGAAGTAAATATCCTTTCCTGTTTGGGAGTGCAGGAAGGAAATTCCAGAGACTCAGGAAGCTATTAAGTCTGGGGAAGGGTTTTAAGACCCCACCCTAAGGCTAAGGCTAAGGGGAAGAGATTCTCTCCTTGGCCCTCCTGCCTGTTCCCTGTTCTGTTTAAGTGCTAGAAGAATGTTCAAAACATTCTTCAAACACTTAAAGACTATACTGAAAAATAATAGTTGTTTAAATTAGAACACTTATGGATCAGAGCATACTGTTTAAATTTTCCTTTCACAAAAGACACACATGGATAAGCCCAAAGGGTTATTATGAGATGAAAACCCTACCATACAAATGTCAGAGCTACAGAAACCAGATGAGTTCTTATTCTAACCAAGCAGAACAAGAAATGCTCTGGCCTTCTCTCTAAAAGGAGGGAGACTTAGGAAAACTGCCAGCTAAAATCCAACAGAATATGACATCTGCCCCCAACAACAGCAGCCGTATGGCTGTCTTGATAGTCCTGGCCATAAGGCTCTCAAGAACAGGATATTTGTTCCCTTGAAACAAGGACAGCAAGTCACGTGCCCCCAGCTCTGCATCTACTCATGTTCTTCATTCTCCATCATTTCAAGTCTCATCTTGGGCTACCACAGCAGGAAACTCCAAACTGAAACCTGAGCAGAGTCTTATGACACAGAGCTGGTCATGAAAAACAAGGGAAATCATGTTTTCATTAAAACATATGATATCTGAAAAAGGGGAATATAGCTCAGTGGGTAAAACACTTATCATACAAGCATGAAAACCTGAGTTTAATCTCCAGTAGGAACATACAAGCCAGCCATGAGGGCATGTGCCTGGAATCCCAGTGCTGGGGAGGCAGAGACAGGAGGAGCCCTGGGCTCACTGGCTAATGAGTGATAATAGCTAAGAAACACCTAGGTTCAGTGAGAGATGCTGTCACCAAGGATCAGATTGAGCGTGACCTAAGAGAACATCAGACATTGACCTCTGGCCTCCACAGGCACATGTGCGTGCAAGCACCTGTGAACACGCATGCGATGCGTCCACACACATGAACATGACACACATGCACACCACACACATTTAAGCATGCCAAGAAATAAGTAAGGCACGGTAATGATCCATACATTTTGTCAAAAATGAGTCAAGCCAAAATCTTTAAACTGATTTCAGTAAGTAAAACCCATCCTTATCACTGCTTTACTGTGCAATGATGAAATCATATTTCTTGAGCACAAGAACTTTTCAAGACCAAAGAAAAAGAAGAAAAACCAGAAAAGCTTCAGCAACAAATACTTAAAACTACGAAATAAGTAGTACACATCGTCACCATCCTAAACCCCACAAAGGGGCTGTGAAGAGTCATTTAAAAAAAAAAAATCTATTCAACTTTCCATCCACAAAAATCCAAGTAAACAGTTGTGTTGTGATGGGAACTTCATTCACTTTTTTCTTAAGAGGAAGAAGACAAAAAAAGGGGGGGGGGCAGTTGTAACATTTTTACATAAACTTTGAGGAGGAAAAGATGACAAAATAAACTGAAAAAGAAGTGCCCAGGGTTGCCCTGGTTTGGATCGTATTTAGTGTATTCAAGTTGTAATTTGTCTTAAGAGCAACTAGTTAAAAAAGAATAAAAGCATCCCAGAACCACCTCCCCCAACACACACACACACACACACACACACACACACACACACACACACACACACACACACTCCAACACACAGAAAATAAAAAATAAAAACCCCAGCATCCAGCTTTTGAAAAATCTGCCTCTCCACCTCCTTTCCTAATGACATCAGCTGGAGGCTCCCCACCTGCCCAGTTACCATAGCAGTTACACAAAGACACAGAATGACATCAGTTGGCATGATATCAGCTCTCTGCCTGCAAACAATACAAGAAGAACTACTTTGTTTAAGGCTTTGGGTGCAACTGTGTTCTGGGAAGCCAATGATGTAATGCTAACAGGTGGTATAGCCTCCTTCCATTTGCCTAATGGGGGAAAAGGAAAAAGAGGCTTGGGGGAGGGGGCCGAGAGGGAATCTGAGACAGACACACTCAGAATGCTTAGATCACAGGGTGTGAAAAATGTAGACTATTGTGTGTCGGAACCACTGAGAACTGGGGTGTAATATATGGAGGGGGAGGAAATGGCCAAGGGGATATTCAAGCATATCTGCTGGACAAAGGGAGTTGTCACCCAGCTTCTGAAGAGTCCAGTCTGCTCAGGTCAGGCCTCCTTCTCACATAAGATGGATGTGTACTTCAGTTTTTTGGATGCTGGGATGGTGTTTAAAACAACACAAAGCAGTAGTAGTGGTGATGGTTTGGGGAAGCTGGTTCTTATGTGTGGTTGGGAGAAAGGGGAATCCACAAGCTGAAGGGGAGAGGGTAGAGTCCAGCTTGTTAATGGAAGTTGTCACTTGTGGCCCATTCAACACCGTCCAATGCCACCAGAGGGGCCACACTGACTAATAGCTTAATGGGGAGCTTTGATTATTGTTGTTACAACACAAGAATATTACAAAAGAATTATTAGTGAGCCATGAGTGAGGAAGCAGTGCGGTGTGGTGGACAGCCTGCCTGCAGTCATGATTCTCCTTCCTGGGAGCTGGTAGGGATCATCTTCCCATAGAGGCCTCAGTTAACTCATCTATCAAGTGGGCACAGTATTGCCTACATACAGAACTGTGTAGAGAATGCTCACGTGACAGAATTTATATATACAGCTTGGTGTTCAGTAAATACCATCTCGTTACCTTGCTATCATTGCCACTGTCCTTGAGGCACCTGATCCCTTCACACCTGCAGCAGTCGACCAGACAGAGTCTAAACTGCTGGGGTCTGACCATACGCTGTCAAATCCTCACTATGACATCCTAGGCAAGTTTCTCGCCCATCTCTTCCTGTTTCCCTGTATATAAAGCAGGGATAATAATAGTGCCCCCTCACAGGACTGCTTAAGGATTCAATCAGCGATCCTTATAAAGTAAATAGAAACAATATGTAAGACAAGAAGAGCACTTTTCCATTACTAACAACATCTACTTAACACAAAGACTGAGTGATAAGGGAATGTTTCCGAATTTTTACATTTAAATATTGATTTGTTTATTTTGTTTTCAGAGACAGGATCTTGGTTTGCAACCCAGGCTGAGTTGGTACTCACAATGAAACCCAGGTGACTTCAAAGTCATGGTAATCCTCCTGCCTCAGGATCCCGCATGCTGTGCCACTATGTCCAGAGTAAACACACACACACACACACACACACACACACACACACAATCAGGAACCAACTCATCTGGGCAGTTTTAAAGTTTGAATAATCTTTAGATTTCTGGTTTACCACAGATCTGAATTGTTAAAGTTAAATACTTCTCTCCCTTCCCTCCTTCCCTCCCTCCATGACCCCTTCCTGCCCAAGAACAGCTTCCAGTTACTGATGATTAGTAGCAGTGCTGGGGACAAAACCTTATCTCAAAACTAGGTTCTCTGTCAGAATGAGTTCAGCCAGTGCATCCATTTTGAATTGCAATTAAAATACCCAGCTCCCCTAAAGAAAAACTTGTCTGAGTATACCATGCCTTTAGTTTCCAACAGGCCAGTTCAGGGACAGTGCAGGGGAAGCAGTGGGCTTTCTCTCTGGTTGGGAGGTCTGTCTTTTACAGATCCATTTCAGCTCTGTTGCTCTTCTGCTGCAGTCTGGGTGACAGAAGCATTCTCTGCAGTGCTCCCGCTGGGGGGGGTGGGCTAAGGAGCCCTTTCCACATGCAGAATTCCTAAACCAGAGATGTCCACATTCTGGAGATGGACAGCCCTGCCACTCACAAGCTTGGGTCTTTATGTTCAGCTCAGAATGAACACTTGGCCAGAAATGTTAGGAAAATATTCCCTGAAGGTCAGCAAATTGAACGAATGTCCAAGGGATGGAGAAAGGGATGCAAGATTGGACTCTTCAACAAGCTACACAAATATTGATCGCTCCTGTTTATTGCCTTGTTTTTCTGATTAGATTGCCAGTCTTTTAAAGTGGAACAGTACATTAACAGCAGTGAAGATCACAGATTGGAGCCAGAATGAATTGCAGTCCTGGATCCTAGCACTTCTTTGTTGTGTTACCTCCAGCAAGTTACTAACATGCAGGCATCTGTGTCCCCAACTGTCATTTGGATATAACTGCATCTACATCACAATGCTTAGTGCCAGTATAACACTACATAACTGATTTAATAAATGAGAGAATTATTGGCATAAGATGAATCTGTTCAGGTAGATCCCCAGTGAAAACAGCAGTTTATTAGAGCAGTCTCTTAGGGTTCTATTTGCACAAAGATCCCTATACAAGAATACAGCAAAGATTAAGTGTAGCTGATACCAAGTTCCCAAGGCTGAAACTTTCAATGGTGGAAGCATTGTAACCTTTAATTTTCAGGACAGAGTACCACCCACCTTAACAGGAGAAATAGTTGGAGAACCAGCTAGACCCATACAAAATTATTTCTATTTCTTATTTTCTATCAATTATCTCTATAGCCCATAAATGTGACTGAATATTTCACAGTACCAGAGATTTCAAATATAATACCAGGGGTGTCAAATTGTCCGATGATCCTGTTCCCTGGTTCTTCTCCCAGGAGACTGAAGGGAAACTTTATTGAAAAGAAGGAACCAAATGAAAGTGCTGTCTCACAGGGTCTAAGGTATGAAACAATGACATTGCATTTCAGCCATCCAGGGAAGAAAGGATGATGGGGCTGAGTCCTGGGGTTGTACTGATGAGGGCAGTAAGTTGGGAATATTTCTTGATTGTTTCTCTCAACCAGTGTGGCCTGCTCCCACTGTAAATGCCCAGTGTACAGAAAAACATAAGATAGCTTTTTTAGAGGTAGTCAGCCAAGGACAAAGGCCCAAAGAAATGCCACCTTGCCTGGCCCTGGTAGGACTAGAACCTGTGTCCGACTCAGTCTTATTCAAGGTGTCTCCAAGCAATTCCTCAGCAACTGGTTTCTGCTTCTGCCTCAGTTTCTGCTTCTGCCTCAAGAGGCTGACTCAGTGGCCTGGGCCCTCCAGAGTCAGCCTCTTGAGTCCACCAACCAATCAGGTTTCTTCCCTTACACACCTGAGTCAGATGACAAGGCTCATCTAATTGGATGTTTAATCAATAACTGGGCCTGGCACATATGTGTAAACTTTCTCTTCATTCCCCTGCTCTTTGCTTCCTGGCCCCTTTGGTAAGCTTTCCCAATTCCCAGCTGGGAAGGGTGAGGATTTCTTTTTGTCCAGGAACTTCCCTGCCTTGTTTTGGGGGTACTTTCCTATTTTGCTACATGTATGATCTTCCTTTAATTTCTGAGTCTTTACTATCTGTTAATCTTCTGATGAGGGGGATCATTTGATCTGGGCTCTTGCCTTGCATGCTTATGTGTGCGCACACATGCACCTTCTCCAGAGATTCCTTCCCTAGAGACTTCTCTATGAGAAGATTTTCTCTGTCTCCCCTCCACATTCCCAGCCTGGAAATCACCCCACCCCCCCGCCAAGCTTTTTTTTTTGGCTTTTGTAATCAGACATTTTTCTCTGTGAAGGAGACCTTCTCCACCTCCCATTGACCTTGCGAGCCCAACTGGGAAGAGGGAGAACCCCTTTTTTCCAGCTTGGGCTTCCTCTTAGCCCTTCTCTGGATCTTTACCCTCCCTAAAATAAGCCTCATAATTCAGAATGTACCCTTCTCAGAATCAGTGTTTTCAATTCTTTGCTAACTTGGATAAGGACCCAAAAGTTGGGATCCACAGGCCTGAGATCCACAGCATCTTTATGGAATTTAATCTCTCCGTGGACCCAAAGTCCTGCATCCCTACTGATGCTCGTGGGAAATGGATGCTGCTGCGTGGTCCCATTATTACATGACTGCCTCTCTCAGATTACTGCCAGCCCTCAGCTCCCACAATGTGACACGCAGTCTAGCCTTGTGGGTAAAAGCTAATACTTGACTCGGAATACACATAAAGAACTCAACCATAACATTTGCTCCTTCCTAATCTTTGTGTGTTTAGCAATATGTTTGCTTTCTAAATGTTTGGGACTCTGCTTCTACAAATATTCCTACTGTCAGCTAGGAGAATCTCATAATTTTTCCTATATTTTCAACATATTGCTTCCTTCTTTAATGAAATCTTTACGATAACCACAGTAGAAATAAATTTTTAAAAAGCTTGCCAAAAAAAAAAAATGTCTACCTGCAGGGAAAAAAAAAAAAGTGAACTTAGAAAGGCCTAATGATTTGGGAACTATGTTTTGCAAAAATTGAAAAGAAAGCTTCAATTGGAAAGTCTTCCAAGAAATGCTGACCCTGGAATATTTTATCAAAGTTGATAAGATTCCTCTCTTCCCTGCCACCCCGCCCTCCCAGCTCAGGAGTTGCCTCCTCAGCTTTTCCAAGTCCACTCCCTACAAAATTGGGAGAATCTTGGGGGAGGGCTAGGGATTAAACTTCAACCTAAAGGCCAATCCTCACCAAAAAGGCCACCTCAGGTCGGCCACTTCCAATGCAGGGCTGTGCCCCCTTCAGCTGCCCCTTCCTAACCTGGCCACTTTAAGGCTTTGAAGAGTAACTGACATTTGGGAACACACAAGTGTTAATTTGTGAGTATTTGAATAACATGGGCAGATTGTTTGAGAGGCTACTTCACTAGTATGTAAATACAGCCTGCTCCTTTCAATCTGTTACCTCATTTATTTGCATTAGAACAGAAAGCACTGCCCTGAGCAACAGCTGAGGAGACCCATGTAATTTTCCACAAAGACAGCAATTAACCAGCTCTGTGTGTGACTTTAATGCGCAGATGATTTTATGTGAGACAATTCAAACTATAAGATCTCAGAATCCCTGCCCAGAAACACACTTAGGTTTTGCACAAGTCAGTGTGATTACCCAGGATGGGCAACCATGGGCTCCTTCCAACTAGAGAGCTGGAACTGGTCTCCACCTCCCTCCATCTCCCCCACACAGTCTCTTCCCTTTCCCTCCCCCAAGCCCATCAGAAAGAAAATACTAGCGGGAGAAGATTCTACCTGGAATACCTTTATTTATTTTATTTTATTTATTTTTTTGAGGCAGGGTCTCACTTAACCTGGAACTCATGCTATATAGTACAGGCTGGCCTCAAACTCAGGGTGATCTCCCACCTCAGCCTCCCTCCTTAGGACTGGAATTAAAGGTGTGAGCCTGATGGAAAGGATGCTGAAGTCTAGTACAGTGTGCACAGGTGCGGAGGTATGCATGTGATCACCTGTGTGTGCAGAAGCATGTGCCCCCTACACATGCTTTTGGAGGCCAGAGCACCTGGGGTCTTCTGCCTTCTTTCCTCCAGATAGGGTCTCTCACTGAAGCTCCCGTTGTTAGTGTGGGTTTTCCCTTTCTGGTTAGACTGGCTGACCAGTGAGCTCCAAAAACCCTCCTTTCTGTGCTCGGCTCCCCTTAGTCCCCTGGCTTTTTCTTTCTAACGTGGGTATTGAACTCAGGTCCTTAATCTTGCACAGCAAACACCCTTATCCATTCAGTCATCTCCCCAGCCTGCTCCCTCTTTACGAGACAGGATCTTATATAGCTGAGGCTAGCCTTGAACTCCTGCTTCTCTTGCCTCTACCTCCTAATTGCTGGGATTATAAGTGTGTATCTATCAACATGCCTAGTTTATGTGGTGCTGGGGATCGACCCCAGGGCCTTGTGCACACTACACAAGCTCCCCACCCAATGAGCTACATCTCCAGCCCCAAAGAAGGATTAGGGTAGACAGCTTTTGAATATCCCCTCATGCCACACACAGAGAGGACCTGCTGGTGCCCAGGGCCCATCTTGACACTCCCCCTTCCTATTCTGCCTCCAATAGGTTTCAGTGAGATCCACCCAGACAAGGGTGGGCCCAGCTGGCTTTCCCAGAGGGGAGGAGATGGAGATGGCCTTTGCTTGAGGTTGCTGGTGGACTCCTTGTGTCCTCCACCCCAGCTCCCAGAGGCTCAGCCTGTGAAGTCCCGTTTCTAGAACTGCTAGTTCCACAGAGAAAGGACCTTCCAGGACAGAGCTTTGGGAACCAGTAAACAAACGGCTTTCTACTATCAAAATACGGGCTGGGTGAGGGAGAAGGTGGCTGGTGTTAACAGAAGTTCGGTTTTTCCAACCTTCCATGTCTGTTCTCCAACACAATCTTGGAATTACAACCTTTAGAACTTTGAGAAAATACCCAGTCCATGGTATTTTGTTATAGCCTCCTGAGGTTGGGATGTGGAATGTGTGTGTCCCCCAAAAGTTCAAATACTAGAAACTTGGTCCTCGGTGTTGAGCTATTGAGAGGTGGTGGAACCTTTGACAGGTGGGACCTACAGGGAGCTAATGGAGCTTTTGAAACAGATGGATATCATTCTCTGGAGATTCCAGTTAGAGTCAGGTGAGCATGCTCAGGCCTGGAATCTCTGCAGCTTCCTGCCATGCCACTCCCCACAGTGACTCCGTCCACCATGCGGCCCTGACTAAAGGCCTAACAGACAGGACCACCCAGTCTTGGACTGAGAAAGAAAGAAACCTCTTTTCTTAATACGATATCCAGCACTGGGTGTGTTGTTATTGCAACAGAAAACTGACTCATACAAAACCTAAGCAGACTACTAGTACAGTACCATTTTATGTGCACGGATGCATGTGTGTGGTGGCAAGAGGGTGTCCATGAGTATAAAAGAATAGCCCAACAATGATCCTTGCTCGAGGCTTTCTATGACTTTGGGGGGGGGGCTGCTCTGTACCACAGCAAAGCCCCATCTTCTCTGCTCACTACAGTTTTCAACACTGGTTCTTCAATAAGGGGAGGTCAACTGCAAGCCTGAAGAGGGAGGAATGCTCACAGAGGTTGATGCCAAACACCACAAAGACATATTTTTCCCAAGAGCTCAGCCACATGCTGCACATTGCAGTTGAGTTCTCTGAAGAGAGGGCAAACACTCTGCTTTTCAATGCAGAAGAAGTTTAAATAATCATGCAGCGCTAAGCAAACAAACAGAGGAAAGCCCAGTCCAGCTATCCATCATTAAACTAGTCCTCAGCACGAAAGAAAACTGTTGCCTAACCATCCACCCCCGAGGACCCACATTTATCTTGACCCCAAATTAAACACATCACAACTTTACAGAAAAAAAATTATGTTTCCCAATGGGATTTAAGTAAAGTCCAATTAAAGACATCTCCAGAAATGTCATGGGGAAGCCTCGAGGGACAACATTCTTGTGCCATGAAGCAGTCCCACTGGAAATTATGTTCCCAAAAGGCCACAGAGAAGGATCTGTGGTTCCGAGGAGGGGAGGCAAAGAGGGAACAAGACAGGTTACACACGTGAGGCCCAGGTGGGGGCCCTGCCTACAGGTAGGGATGGAAGTGCCTTAGAACACAAGCTCACAACCAAGCAAACAGCCTTCACTAGGCTGAATGAAATGGAGGTCAGGGGGCTGTGGCTCAGGGAATTCAGGAAGTGGTAGGGGAAAGAATTAAATGCCAGGATCACAATTTGGAGTGCTTCCCTGAACCAATGTTTTCAGTTCACAAAACGCATAGCAACAACTTTCTTACGTCACCAAGCTGAGTTCTGTGTTTGGCAGGCATAATAATCAGGGCTGAGTTTTGCTTAGATGGGAACTGTTTTACAGCTGCAGGCGATAGTCAGGCCACCCTATGAGGGCTGAGCTCCGAGAGGACAGCCTGAAGGCAGGTGACATCTCTGCAGATTCACAAGACCATATCATGGGGTAAAAATGTGTCATGTCCTCACCTGAGGTACCACAGTCTGCAACAACAGCACAGCCTGCCTGTCCCCAGAGAGATGAGCCTGGATCACATATTATCAACATGAACTTGACGGTAAGAAGACAATTCAAATAATGCTCAGTGTACCTTGGCACACATTAAGTGGAGAACTGACCTTGGAGGTTCCCCATCAGACTTCCAGGCACACCCCCTGGAAGCTGCACCCAACACTGCATGGGGTGAACAGTCAACTTGAGAGCACCTCGCAGCCCTTCTTTCCACAATGAAGTGACACTGGACTCTCTGATACCTATTGCCTCCCCTGTAAAATCAAACCTTTGGGTGATCTAAACTCAACACAGCCTCATTAATGCATAAATGGGGTATGAATGAACCATAGCCAAAGAGATCTGCTGATGGGAGTGAGGTGGCTGTGTGGTCTGCGTCCTATCTGGAGGCACTCTGCATTTGCTGATGCCTCTTCCAGGGTTTCTCCACTGTGATGCTATGATAATAAATGCCCTCTTGGTCTCTGCTCAAACTAACTCCTAGCACACAGTTCTAAATCCTTGGACTATGCAGAATGACTAATGATATTTGGCTGATGGTCGGGGAACTAGATAAGTTTAGGAATGAACTGGCGGCTAGAAAGAACAAGACAGAGGTAGAGAGTAGGGACTTTAAACCCCATCTTGAGTAGAAGATGAACCCGTGCTGCTTATCTGTGACCAATCATTTAATCAATCATGTCTACTTAATAAACGTTCCATAAAAGTTCAAAAGGGCAGGGTTTGGAGAGGTTCCAGGTTGCTGAGCACATAGAAGCAGGTGCCTGGAAGGTGGCACTCCCCTGCCCACACCTTGCTTTCCACGTACCTGCCATCCTCCTGGTTGTGCACACTGTGTAATCCTCTTTAGCACAAGCAAGAAGTGTTTCCCTGAGCTCTGTGAGCTGACCAAACAAATTCTTCTCGTTCACGGAGTGGGTTATGAGAACTGACTTACAGACTGTGGGTCGGAGGCTTAGGCTCTCAGTGAGCACCTCAAGTGGGGGCAATTTTGTGGGGCTGAGCTTTTTCCCCCTGTGGGATCTGATACTCTCTCCAGAGACATGGTATCAGAATTGAGTTAGATGAGGGACATCAGTGCCCATAGCTGGGCACAAGAGTCTATTTTCTGTCCCTCTAACAACTATCTGAGACTAAGTATGTGGGGAAAAATGTTTCATTCACTCCCAATTTTGGAGGCTGAAAGTTCAAAACAGCATTGTAACCAGCTCTGTTGAGGGTCACTTGGGACACATTACAGCATGAAAAATGACACTACAATCATGGACCCATGTGTGAGGGGACAGATCAGACTGTGGCAGCAGGAAAATAGAGTAAGGGGAGGGGCTGGGCTTGCTCTTTCTTTCTGTTTTTATAATGACTCTCCCTAAACTAACTCAGGATTCCACAAGAACACTCTTAAACACTTCCCGAGTTGATCCCCAAGTTGCCTTCCTACTAGGGACCACTACATAAAGGTCCCAGCAATTTATAACAGCACCCTACTGGGGAAGAAGTTTCCTATACACTATACAGGAGTCCTTGGGGGACACACTCAAGTCATATCCCAAGCATAACAGAGTCCAGTAGGAGTAAAGCCATTTGAAACCTGCCAGATCTCAGAGTGGGTACCTTCTTCTTAAAGGGCTCTTCTCACACATTCCCCTCTGACTCTCTTGCCTGAAACTTGAAACACCTCATGACATTTTGAAGTTTTATTGCCTTCACAACACATGTCACTGTCTGAAATTACCCCTTCCTTGTTAGTAATTATTATGGTTTGAACCCCAAGAGGGGTCACCTGTTACTCGTTATAGAGGACACAAAGCATAATTCAGTACACACATCTCTGCAGTGTTGTCCTGAGAAGGCTGGTGGTTTGATCTTTGTGTCCCCTAATTTATTCATGTTTAAAAGCAGCAACAGAGTTACTATAAGAATTAAATGAGCTACTACTACTAAATGAGTTATTCATAGAAAATGGAAGTATTCACCATTTAGCATATGATTTGTTTAGTAAGTGCTCATTAAATATTTTTAGATTAAATGAACATTGGAACAAGACAGAAAGGGCCATTAATTATGTGTTGCTCAGCATTACGCTAGGGATCTGGGAGATTAAAAATAGTTCCCAAAGATAAATCTAATTGGAGAAAAAAGAAGGAATGAAAAAAAAAAAAAACAGAAGAAATTGTGGCAAAAATGCTGGCAGTAGAAATGCTTCCAGAGGATACCAGAGACAGACCCAAATGGTACCATCCGGCTGGACTTGTGCAAGCAGGTGCCCGACAGGTCCATTCTACAAAAGGACTTGGGGACCCAGCAGGTCATCCAGTCTGGGAAGCAGGACCAAGATAGAGTCAAATTGCAGGAGAATCAGGCCTTCAAAGGGACAAAGAGAAACCCCAGGAGAAGTGACTCCTAGACTAGCTGCACATGGTGACCCCGAGCCCTTCCCCCTCCCGCCACCTGTATCCTATTTTGAAGCTCTTCATGGGCAATGAAAGACAGACATGGATGGAAAGAAGAGAGAGGGAAGGATGCTTACGAAGGCCACATGGGCTACCCGAAGGAGGGCTGGGCTCAGCTCAACACACATTCATGAAGGGCTCACTAAGAGCTGGGGACACAGAACTACACCCTAGGGCATACAGAGCAAGGTCTGGTTTGGTCCTCAGAGCAGGTAGCCCTCCCCACTTAGGGTCAACAGCCACAGTTCATTTTGACAGGGTCTTTAATACTGTTCCAAATGGCTTCTCCTGCAATCAGGAATTCTTGGTTCCTCTGAGCCCCCTTTGTTGATTGCACCTGTGGGTGAGTCACTTTCCCTTGAAGTCATTTAGGATCAGATGAGCATATCAAAAAGCATTTGCTTCAAAGATAAGAACATCTCTTCTCTGAAAAGAGCTCTTACAGCCCCAGCTGTAACCCAAAGGTGCAGCTCATCCTGGCACTTCTGGAAAGTGAGAAACTGTACCCTGAAGACCTAAGTCCCCAGAAGGCGAAGCACTAGGGAATACTGTGGGAAAGGGAGTGTTCAGTGCTCAGGTTCTTTATAGTTGATTTTGATCAATCTGGAGTGATGGCTTAGCAGTTAAAGGAACTTGTTTGCAAAGCCTGACAGCCTGGGTTTGATTCCCTGGTACCCACATAACGCCAGATTCACCAAGTGTCACATGTATCTAGAGCTCCTTTGTAGAGGCAAGAGACTCTAGTGTGCCTGTTTCTCTCTCTCTCCCTCTCTCTCTCTCTCTCTCTCTCAAATAAATAAAAATATTGTTGAAAACCATTTACTCTCTTAGAATTGACATCCTAATGGGTATTAAGAGCAGCAGAGAGAATTGCAGTTGACAATTGTCTGGTTGACCTCCCCACCCTTAAACCGGCTCACCTCTGATAAGCAAGACTGGTGTGGTGGCTGAGTATAATATGTCCGGGTCCAGCCCAATTTAGAAAGAAACCAAGTCACAGTGGGTGTTTCAAGAGATCTGACAAGCCCAGGGCCAGCCTTTGTTTCATTGCTACTTTTTTCTGGGGAAGGAACATTACCTCACAGTAATTACAGTCTGTCTTTTCTTAGAAATCTTCCTTCCAGGGTGGCCTCACAAAGCACTGGTAGGAGTCAACTTTCTAGGAGCCAGTGACCTAGAGAGCTTTGCAAGTCTGAGCATGAGCAAAAACAACGTCTAGCAGGACAATAAGGATGAGAGACAGTGTTTATTTTAAGCAAGGAACTAAATAAAAAGACCAAAACAAACATGTGAGATCATGGCTAAAAAACCCAGAGAAAAGGGAACATTGGATTTGAACATCTGACTTATGAAACATAATAAGACAAAACCACAAAAGGATGACTCCCAACAATGCAAATAAAGAAAAATCCAAAACAGTTCTTATTTATAGTATTACCTTACATCAATGTCCTAAAACTCAGCACCAATGTTTAAGAATTTCTGGTATCAAAAGCAGGTTGGAGAGATGGCTCAGCAGTTAAAGATGCTTGCTTACAAAGCCTGACACCAATGTTCAATTTCCCAGTACCCATGTAAAACCAAATGCACAAAAGTGCACCTATACCTGGAGTTCATTTGCAGTGTCAGGAGGCCCTGGCACACCCATACTCACTCTCTTCCTCTGTGTGTATGTCTCTCTCAAATAAATGAATAAAAATAGTCTTTAAAAAGAGCTCAGCACCCCTCCCCCAACACACACACACACACACACACACACACACACACACACACACACAAGAGGTCACCATATTGTTGTGAACCTATGATGGTTAATCTCTGGTTGCCAAAGTGACAGGATTTAGGACCATTATGGAAATAAGTCAGTGGACATGCCTGTGAGGAATTTTCTAGATTAGGTTAATTAAGGTGGGAGGACCCACTTTAACTATAGGCGGTGCCATTCCATGGGCTGGACTTAAAAAACGTGAGAAGGTGAGTTGAATAGCAGCAGTCGTTGGTCACTCTGCTTCCTCACAGTGGGCTGAGTGTGATCAGCTGCCTCCAGCTCCTACAGCCATACCTCCTCCACCATGATGGAGTAAAACCCATCATTCCTTGAGTTGCTTCAGGTCCGGTAGTCTGTCACAGCAATAAGAAAGTAACTAACACGCATGCCATCAAGGAGATGAAACAGTGGCCCTGAAGGCTGAAGCCTGGAGAGCCCTGGACATGAAAATGCCACAACTCTGCCTGCCTCCAGGCTAAGGCTCAGAGTCGAGAGCAGTTGATCCAAGACTGAATCATTTCATAAATAAAACTGGTCACTGTCACCATGGAAATGGAGACAGAAGGACAGGCAAGTTAAGCTATCTTCCCAATGCCATGGCTTCTCTCAATAAAAGGCCCTGAGCCAGACACAGAAGGTGGTCTGTTCTCCAGTACTGCAGAGCAACCCTGACCCTCACTAACCTGCCTCAGCAAGCTTTGCACACATGAAGTGCTTGGTCCCACAAGACGGCCCTCACTTCCAGATACTAGCCACTAGCCCAGGGCTTCCCAGGTCACATACACTCCCAAATAACTGGTTTACAGCTGCTTTGGCTCCCTACTCCCTCTACCCTCAGGCTCAATAATTCACTAGACTGACTCACAGAACCCAGACCAGCACAGAACTCATGATGACAGTTTTATTATTGAAGGTACAAATCAAACCAGCAAAATGTAGGAACAAAACCTGGCGTGGGAAGGTCTAAACAGGGCATTTCCATGATCTGTCTCATGGAATCAGGGCACATCATCCGGCTGGCATAGCCATGTGCCCAGTGAAGGAAGAGACTCAACTGTAATGGTGTTTTATTATGCGGGTATGAGTGTAATTGATTCATCAATGGCCTTGTGACTGAACCGAAGCCTCAGCCTAGCTCTTCACTTTAGTCACATGGCTGAGCCTCTGATGAGCAGGTCCTACCCTGAGTCATCTCTTTGGCATAGGCTCAGGCATGACCCAATGGGTGAGTAACAAGGACACTATCCCTCTGGAAATTCCAAAGAATGAGGGGTCATCTTCCAGATATCAGGGACAAAAGCCAAATTATTATATAACAGTTCTACAGTAATGAGAAGAATAGGCCTTAGAGTTCAGCTGGGTCTCAGGGTGACCTCCTTGCATGTGACCTAACCTCTTCATCTTCCCTTTCCTCTGTTAAAATATGGCGCTAACATTGTCAACACTATAGAGACACCAGGCTTATTTGCTAGGAAAGTAATCAAGTTACCATTATGCCAACAAAAAAGAAATCTAGTAGTTACACTGAAAACAGAAACATGAAAAATATCAGTAACATATTTTGCTTAAGGTGCCCAAAATATTATCATTTTAGCACATAATCAATAGGAAAAAAAGTTGTTGATGAATTATTCTACATTGCTTCTATAAATCTTTGAACTCCAGTAGGTACTTCACACATACAAGGAACCTCAGCCTCATCTGGACAAGCCCCCTGTGAAGCCTGCAGCTACCACAGCAGATCCAGTGGTAGAGAGAGCAGCCCTGCTAATGAGCTCACACTGCTCACCCCTTCTACCAATGTGCATTCAGATGAGAATGTGGATGAATCTTCACATGGCTAACTGGCCCATTGGTCTAAACAACTTGATGAGCTCCAGGCCAATAGGAGACCTTATCTCAAGAAAAAGGTGGGTGGGGCTTAGCGATTAAAGCATTGGCCTGCAAAGCAGAAGGAACCAAGTGTGATTCCCCAGTACCCATGTAAAGCCAGATACAAAATGTGGTGTATGTGTCTGGAGCTCCTTTGCAGTATCTGGAGCTCCTTTGCAGTGGCTGGAGGCCTCTCTCTCTCTCTCTCTCTCTCTCTCTCTCTCTCTCTCTCTCTCTCTCTCTCTCTCAAATAAATAAATAAAACTTTTTTTTTTAAATATCGGTTACCAGTATTTTGTTCAAGAGGAGTATCTCCCAAGGTTGTCCTCTGGCCTCCATGTACACCTGTTAACCTTCACGTACACACTCACACACACAATGCAGGTGTCACTTGGAAGCTCAGGGTCTGTTAATGTTCCACATTCAGCATCTCCTAATTTTTGTGAGCAAGGCTGCCAGGCACCATCACCCCAGCATCCTTCTGGCTCCTTCCACTCTCAATGGAGCAGGCTGAGGCTTCCAGCCACCCCTGTCCACCACCCCCCAGTCACTCCCCTCACCCCCAAGTAAGGATAAAGACATTCATCAAATAAGGACAGGCACATGCGCTTTTTCACGACATGCAAAATTAATTATAATAAGTTCAATCCAACTCACATTCTTTATCAAGGAAGACAAGCTAATTATCTGTCAGAGAATTATCTCCTATTTAAAGGGCATTTTACCTTAATTTGGCAAAAGGAACTAATGGGAATTGCATTTCCATTCTGATTGTATTCTTGCTGCTGTTCCCCCTTCCCAGAAGGACTTGAAGGACTTTAGCCGTCCATTAAAAGGGGGTCAAGTGGAAGAGAAGCAGACACGTACACCAGCATCTCACAAAGTCAACTTTGTTTTCCCTGTCACTTTAACATGCTTTACCAACAGTGTCAAACTGAATGACTCATACTTAGAAAACCAGGCTCCCGTCGGTGGAGTGTTGGTGGCGGGTGACATCCACAACGGATTCTAGGTTTTCATCTTGCTGGTGATGACTCTAAACTCTGCCACTTTGCCAAAGGACAAACCCTAGGTCATAGTGCACATATCAGAAGGTGTGTGGCACACACACACAGGACTGATACAATGACACAGTCAAGGATAAAGACTTCCTTACAATGATGGACTTTGGTAGGTAGTTGGATGGTGTATTATGGAGAGGAAAATAAAAAAACAGAAACAAAACAGTGAAAGGGAATTAAGAGAAGACATACAAATCTAAACTGACTGGTAGATAAATCCTAACCCTCTAAAAGAGCTGAAGTGGGGTGGAGAAAGTTCTAAGCAAGGGGTCCCTTAAGAAGTTCCTCTTTTTAAAAACCTAGACACATCCTTTCCATTAATAGGGACATTGTTTGAGTAGAGTGTGGTGATCAGACACAGCCCAGCACTCTGTAAGAAAATCTATGATGACAGTACAGGAAGCAACGGTGCCTGCAACCTAAAGTGAAAAGGACCTCCAGTTTCTATATGAGAAACTGCACAAAACATGTACGTATATGGGTACAGGATGAAGAGAATATGTAGAATTGAAACTAGGTCAGTCAGGGAGGGACTCGAATTTCATTATTTTTCCTTTCCAAAATGTTCTTAACGTTACAACAATGAGTATGCATTAGAGCTTTTGCTAACACTTAATTTTATATAATTTTCTTAAATATAAATAGCATATAATTTTCCAGTATGGCACCGATTCAGAAAAATAGTACCCATGCAGTCATCCATCCATCTTAATAGAAATACCCAATTTTTCCAAGCCTCCACACAAACATGTCAATCAAGAGGTAAAAAGTCTTTTAATTTTTCATTTTACATGAGGTCATTTTATAGAATTTTACTGCTCAACATCCCTTGGATAAAAGTAGAAGAGTGATTATTTTTATCATAGATATTTGACATAATTGTGGTAACTCTCTAATTAATTCTACTATGTGTTAGTCATTGTTTACAGAACTTTCGAGTATATACTAATTGACTCCTCCATCAATCCCATGAAGTACCAGTACAACCCTCCTACTGCACAACAAGGTAACAGGTAGAGAGAAGTCAACCTGACCATGTGTAATTACTTAAGTGGAAAACTCAGAATTCAAGCTGCTCTAAAGTCTGTACTCCTAACCACCAAAAGTTTGCTTTTTCTTCAAGAGAATAAGTAAATTAGTAAAAGGAAAGAGAATTAAACATGTGGGGGGGGCATTATGGGTTCATTCATCAAGAAGTCAATTAACAAGAATCACATGGTGATTCATATCTGGGATCCCAGCACTCAGGAGATCAAAAGTTGAAGGTCATCCTCAGTTGCACAGTGACAGCAAGACCAGTCTGGGGCTATATGAGATCCTGTCTTAAAAATCAAAACCAGACTGGGAAGATGGCTCAGCAGTTAAAGGCACCTGCTTGCAGAGCCTGATGGCCTGGGTTTGATTCTTCAATACCCACACAGAGCCACATGCACTAAGTGGTGTATGTGTCTGGAGTTCATGTGCAGTGGCAGGCGGACTTGACATTCCCATACTCATTCTCTCTGTCTGCCCCCTGCCTGCCCCGCACATGAATAAATATTTTGAAAAATCAAAACCAAACTTTGTAAGAAAGAGAAAAGTGAAGACATCATGAAGGGACCTGGCCCCACACATGGACTCCCACAAGATTAGCCCATTGGTCAGATTAACTCCAAGTCAGAGACCCACTGAAGGATTACATAGCCCTTGGGATTTTTAGAAACTCTGAACTGTAAGTGGGGAAACAAAAATCCCTTCCCCATTCTGTTCTTGGGGAAGTAATCAGTTTCTATTTCTATAACATGAGAGAGTTGGACCAAGAAAGTGCTCAAGAAGGCCTCCACTAATTGTATAAATACATGATTCATGCAAAATTTCTTTTTTTTTTTTCAAACTAGCATCAAGTGAGTAAATGCCTGCTGTACAGGGACTGTGATCAACTTGGTCTTCCAGTGCCTTTCAAGTTGTCCTGGGATTGCTGTGGTTCAGAAAACCCACCTTATGTCAATGTGAATGTTATCAATGGAGCGAATATCCTTGAATTTCTTGGAAAATCTTAAGCCCATCAACATTTTGACACAGAGGATGGAGAATGAAAAAAAAAAAAAGAATGAAACAATCAAACAGAGGAAGGACTAACTTGAAAGAGGAGAATCCTCCAGGCACGGAGGGAGGGAAAGACTGGGGAGAAGAAACAAAAGGGTGTTAAAGGGAAGGAAACATCAAATTATGTTTGTATATTAAAGTTCTCAATAATTCTTTTATCAGTTGCTTTTATTGCTCAAACCAAAGATACTCATAATTTTCGTCTTCCTTTCCCACTCTGTTCTAGTAACCTTACCACACAAGGTCCCCTACCCTTCCTCCCGATGGCCTGGGATGCTTTACAGGTGGCATCTGAAAGCCAAGTCACATGTTCCCAATCTGACTTTGCTTTCAGATGCCAACTGTAAAGCATGCCAATCTGTGACCTGTCCAGAGACAGAATCTGCCTAAAAGCTGCTTCCAACATGCACTCCCTGGGGCCACTCTGTCACCCTTCCCAGCATTCACTTTTCCCAGAGCCTCTCTGTCACATCCCATACGCTCCTCCCAGCATCGCAGCCTTGGTCTGCAGAAGAGATCAAAGCAGCAGAAAGTGACAGTTTGGTGGTGTATCTCTGTTCGCTTATCACTTTACCAAAGAGAAATGACAACCTACTGGACAGTCTTCCTTTAAATACCTGCGGGTGATGAACACAGCAAGGCAGAGCCGGGCACTTGGGGCTCTAGGATGCAGTAGCAGGGACCCATCCAGGTTCCTGCTTACTAATACCCAGCTTTCCACCTGCCTTTCTCCTCACGCCAGCACTGCCCACTCTGGAAAGTGAGTCACATATTGACATCAAGCATCCTGGTACCCACAGCTACTAAGAGAATCTATTCTAAGGTACTAGACATTAAAGAAAATGCACCTAGTAGACACACAGCCATGCTATTCCCAGGCTTCACCATGTGCTGGATGAGCGACCTTGCACAAGTGTCTTAATTTCTTGAGTTTCAGTCACTCATATGTAAAAGCCTTTCTTTCCACCTCAGGCTTTTAGCTGGATTCCTTTTGAGAGAACTGTGTCATGTGTGCAACCCTATTCAGCTTGAAGATATTAAGAGTGATTATTATCCCATTTCCCTAACAGCATTAGTTTCCTCTCAGGAAAGGGGAATGATAGAGGTCAGGGACAAGGTAACCTTTTTCTGCAGGTAGTCAGAGTCATAGGCCCAGAACATAAAATATAGAGCTGCCCTGCCCAGGTTAGACTACAGCTCCACTCTGATCCAGTCTGATGCAAGGTGGTGATTAAGAGAAGCCTCTGATTCTTCTTGAAAAATTCCTCCTGAACTTTTCCCTGCTTGCTGGAGCCTTTCTGAGTCTGACTTGCCTCTTGGGCCCACCAACCAATCAAGGTCCTTCATATATGTATGAATTTGGCAATGAGGTTCAGGCCAATTGAATGCTTACTTTATAGAAGACCTGATCCAAGTTGTAGATTTTCCTTCTCAGGACCCTACCCAGCTGAGAGGAGGGAAACCCTCTATGTTTAGAAACTTGTCTTCTTTCTTATGTATGCTCTGTCTTAAAATAAATCTTTATAATTAAATAAATCTGATAAGGCTCAAACTTAATGTTTCCAGAGGCTGGGATATAATTTGATCAAGGTCACTCTGCTTAGCACTAGCACGTTCATTTCAGAATATACAAGAAAATGGGGGTGGGAGGTGGCATTAGACCTATGACATTTCCAAGATAAAGCCCAGCTGCAGCAACTCTCAAGATGAGATGTACAGATCCCTTGTAAATAGGAATGCAATCAGACCAAACACTACTTGGATTAAAAAAAAAACAACTATCTTGTGTTTGTCTTATGGTGCTGGTGCTGGAGATAAACCCAAAACATCCTGAATGTTTGTTAAATATATATATATATATATATCCCAGCCCTATACTTCCTTGCTTTTAAAAATAAATATCTATTTATTTGAGAGAGAAAGAGGGAGAGAGAGAGAGTATGGACATCGGGGCTCTTGCCATTGTACACGATCTCCAGACACATGTACCATTTCATGCATCTAGCTTTACATAGGTACTGGGGAATTTAACCCAGGCCATCAGGCTTTGCAAGCAAGTGAAGTGCTAGAGACTGAGCCCATACCCAAAGTCAAGCTAAGCAACCCACTCCACCACTGAGCTACATCCCCAGCCTGTGTACTGAGTTTTTATTATTGTTCTCCAACTCACTAGTACTAACACAAGAGAAAACACTGAATCTGTTCCTCAAATGCCTTATCTGTAGACTAGGATAGACCACCCCTCTGGCAGAGCTGCTTGGAGAACTGAATAAGACCCTTCATGACAGCTTAGCACCTAAGAAGTGGTGGGCAGTTCTGACTCCTCCAGGCTACCTGGAAAATAACTTTGTAACGTCAGAGATGATGGGCTGGTCAGACCCAGAGAAGTTCCATGCAATGAAATGGTAAATGCAAATAGTACTTCCTGAGAAACATAAGACCCATCCTTCTCAAAGTTTTCACAGAAAAATATAAAATTTTAATAAGGGTAAAATCACAAGGCTGAAGGAAATGTCCCTCATTCCTTCAGGGAAGGCCCTCTTAAAAGTTTGTGTCTAGACTCTCTGTTGAAGAGGGAAACAGAGACAATACAGTGACTAATGACAGTCACACAATCCTGAACCCTGGAGCCCAGAAGCGGAGTGTGGAGCTGCAGTTGGTCACCCTCATCCTGAGAACACCCTGGGCCCTTTGGGGTTCTGCTTTTCTCTTCCACTCAGCCTACTTCACACCCTCTCCATCTAATTAATTTTTCTTCCCTCTTTCCAGTAGCCACATCTGGTAATATTTAATGGTAGTGGACCTTGGGGCCATGATTCAAAGGCTGTGAGGTTCTGTCCTCTATGAGGTAAATGTAAAGTATTGAACTGGGTAGCAATTTTCTGCCCTTCACAGTAGTGACTATCTTCAAGCTCCAGAAACAAAGATCAGATGAATGCCCACTCTCACATGCAAACAAAGATAAAAGCTCCTCAAAGCACCATGAAGCCAACATCACCTAGGATCAGGAAGCCAGTCTACTAATTTGATATGAGAAATGGGTAACAGATGCCCGACGGGGGTCCCACCTGCTGTGTAAGACAAGAAGGCAAAACCCTTCGTGGAAACAAAGAAAGATGAAGACTGTTTAGTTTTCTATGAAATTCAAGTCCAGGGGTAGGACTGTGTGAGCAGGTCTTGGCCACAAATAAAACATTAAGGAATTCAGATAGCTTGATGAATTCATACCCATTTTCTTTTTGTAAAAACTTCTACTTTGCCAGAGACAGAGCATGGAGTCATGGGTTTATGCTGATGTGTACTTGGGTGCCAAGCTGACAAGGAGTGGACTTGCAATGGTTAATCTTCATCATCAACCTGACTGCACTAAAAATCACTCACCAGGGGCTGGAGAGATGGCTCAGCAGTTAAAGCACTTGCCTGCAAAGCCTATCGACCCTGGCTAACGAGTGCCACCATTCTGTACACTGGGCTTCCTGACCCACTGGGATGTGAGCAAGCAGCTTCATACTCCCATTGCTATGCTCTCCCTAAGGTGATGAACTGCACCTTCTGAACTGGGAGCCCAAATCAAGCCTTCCTCCCCGAAGTTTCCTACCATCAGGTATTTCATCAAAACAATGAGAAAGGTAACTAATTCACATAAGGCAATAGACTTCATCTCCTGTGAAAGAACCAGGCAGGCACAACCCACTTCCTCTACTGGAGCACAAGTTCAAGCCTCCTTTGCTTCTAAGTCACAATAAATATGAGCCCTGCTGAAGGCTGGGGGAGGAGGGATGTTGTGAGGGTTTAGATTTCCAAATTTTTAAGTAATAATATACAAACATTCCTGAAACCAAACATGATGCAAAGATCTTGTTTAGGAGTTATGGATAAAAACATCTGGAGTAAAAAATATTATAATTATAAAAATATCGACTTGAATGTAAAAGTGCATGCTTTAATGCTTTACAAGAAAAATTTTAAGTAAACTGCATACTCATTGTTTTGTACATTCTTTTTGAATTAGTACTATTGGACTCTGTATCTGTAGGGTATACAGAAACATGATCGGTGAAAAGTTGCCATTTAGGGAAAAATAACACAGGACTTGGGATCCCAAAGAATTACATTTTAATCCCAGCCTCACCCTCAGAGGGGTACTTGCAAACATGTCTTTAAAAAATATTTTATTTATTTATTTTCAAGCAGAAAGAGAAAGAGAGAGAGAGAGAGAGAGAGAGAGAGAGAGAGAGAGAGAGAGAGAGAGAGCGCACCAGGGCCACCGCCTTGTGGTTCTGGCTTATGTGGGTCCTGGGGAATTGAACCCAGGGACTTAGGCACTGGAGGCAAGTGCCTTAACCGCTGAGCCATCTCTCCAGCCCTGTTTTGTTTTTTGTTTTTTTTTTAAATAAAAAAAATAAAATAAAATAACAAGCTAAAACCTTGTCTCTGAAATAGTGTTTACTTGGTAGGTCCTGTTTTTATAAAGAGCATGCAGGAGAATGAAACGTGGGCCTTGTTCCTATCAGAAGCATGTCTAAAATTAGTGGGGCCCAAATGATAAAGTTCCACTCTGCCACACAGTGGAGACCTGTCTGCCCTGAACCACAGAGGCAAAGAGACATAGATCCCTTCCATTAAAAAAGAGAAAATTCTTTCTTTCCAGATCAGGACATTGGAAAGGAATTCTATTGCCCATGATGTACTTAGAAAAGACTTTCTTTAAAGAAAGGACTGGAGAACTTGGAAAACACACACACACACACACACACACACACACACACACACACACACACACACACACACACCAGTCTACAGACCTAGCAAGACCTACTTTAGTACTAAGAACCAAAGCTCTCACAGCACGTGACCTTGGACAAGTCATAAACCTCTCTAGGCCTCATTTCCATAACTGCATAATGAGAAGACTGAACTAAATCAATGGTTCTCAAATTTCACTGCAGGTTAAAATCATCTGGGGCATTTTAAATATCTTGACATGCATGTCTGCTGCACCCCAGTCCAATCTACCTAGAGTCTGCGGGTGAGAATTGAGCGTCATAGACTTTCAATCGCTGCAGGTGACAGCAATGAGCAGTGCTGGGAAACATCTGGGGAATGAAAGGTTCCTTCCCACTAGAACTCCTGGGATTGTCCAGTTCTGCAGAGGCGAGATGGTCACCCCTACCAATCAGAACTGCTCTCTTTAGTGTATAGCGCATCTTTTTGTACCAACTTGAATGAACCTGCCAAGCATTGCAATGATATATTTTATGCCCAAACTGCTCTTCAGTGATGCTGGAGGATGGAATCTGCCACCTGTAACACAACAGAGGGTCTAAGGTAAGAGTCTGCCACAAAGGCTCCCCTGGTCCTCTGAAAGTCTAAGCCCAAAGTGGCTGTGACAGGGACATTTTCTGCACCTGTAATCTCCTCAGATCTCCTGGTGGATCAGCCTAAGGGAACCAAGTAGGAAACTACATGAATTTACCTTCTCCCCTCCCTTTCCTCCTATAAATACGTGTCTTTGAAAAGTGAATTAGGCAAACTTCTCTGTCTGCTTAATTTCTTTTCCCTGTCCTGCTTTTTGTAATCTGTGATTATCTACTACAGCCTGCCCTGCCAGGGGAAAGAGTCTTTTTTGAACTTGTCCCTGACATGCTAGATGGTTACCTTAACTGATCTGAACTGGATCAGATCCACTCAGTATGGATCAGAGGGGTCACAGTGAACATGCACCCATTCGCCAGTGCTGAGACCAACCATGTCCCTCCCTCTGCTGCACACAGGAGGATATTAAAAGGCCATGGGACATGACTGGCCTAGAGCTATCTATGTGCCAGCCTGCCTCTTCTTTCCTCCTGTCCTGTTGGAACTTTTCTGACCTTACAGAGGAGAAAGCCTGGGCCTCGAAGAGGTCACCTCTGAGAGGTCACCTGAGTGCATGACATGGAAAAGCCTAGCTCTGAAGCCACAGTGAATACAGACTGGGAGAGAAGGGTCCTCAATTCCATTATCAACCAGGCAAAAGAGTAGATTACAAAAGCTCCGAGAACACTCAGGCAAATTTGGGGGGTTCAGGGGGAGCACTCAGGACTCCCTCAAATAAAAGAGCAGACATCAGCTCCTCTCCTCCTCCATCCTCCCACAACCCCCTCCTTCTACCCACCATTTATAGTCACACTACACCCCTTCTTCCAAAAATAAATCGGCCTGAGGAGAGGCCAGAAAAAAAACAAACAAAGTTGAAAAGTTTTAGACTTTCATTATTCTGACATGGGACATTAGTTGGACAGACTTATCACATTTTTATCTGTTTCCCTACAAATAAATAATTCTAGGATGAGCCCAAATTACTCAGCCTCTTAACCCAACATGTTTTTGCAATTACTTGGCACTGCGACTGTATGCTACTTAAATTAGGTAACAGTCACCAAGTTATTTTTAGGCCTGAGCCACACACACATACACACACACACACACTTGCAGTGTTAAATGTCGCTGATTATTTGTATTCTTTTTGAAGAGCCCAAATTGCCTTTTTTTTCTGTCACTGTCATTTCTGTTCAATAATAATCATGATAATGGAGAGACACTCATGGGGCCCTTACCGTCCCTGTTCAAGGACTATGCTGGATATTTTAGAAGCATTAACTTACTGAATTCTTAAGTGAACACTGAGATAGCTACAGTTGTATCCTCTATTTGTAAACGAGGAAACCAGGGAACTAAGGACTTTAGCAACTGGTGAAGACAGCCAAAGAAAGAAGCAGGGGGAGAGCTGAGGGCTGGTGGGTGCATGCAGAGTTCTCTCTGAGCTCTACTTTGTTACACAGTTAATACTTGCCATATAGCCTGCAAAATAAGCCAGGGGCTCAGGATAATAACAGTAAGTTTATGAATATAGATATGTCTTCAAAAACTTCACCATATCCCTGAGATATGAGAATTTTTAAATCCCTCACCCCCGAAATAAAGAGATAAAATATTTGCCTAGGGTCTCTGATTTCTGAGCACAGACATTCACATTATCGTCTAACTCTACGGTGCCTACTAATGTATGTTTCAGAATCCTTTGTGACTAAGGGAAAATGTACGTCCTATGTTGTTCATTGCTCAATAGTACCGAGCAGAGCAAGTTTTAGAGTGTCTATCTAACTCTCACTGTTTAACTCCTCCCACTAAGTCATTCTCTTACACTCTTCCAGAGCCTCCCTCCAAAAAGACTCTAGTACTCATCAAAGCTGCAAAATGTTACAGCAACCATTCACAGCCAGTACAGGATGGACCAGGCTCAGACATACCACTGCCAAGGAAGAAGTAAGTGACACAGAGCTCCAGGAGGGAAAGGAAGGCTTTTCCGTAGACCCAAAAGCCAGTCAGGGATAGTGACATTCCATGTCTAAAGAAAACCACTCAGTACTGAGCAATGAAAATGTTTATACTGTCCTATAAAATACTCCCAGCTTTATTAAAGTCAACTCTAAACATTAGAATATTATCTATGCTAAAAAATATTTCAACAAAAGAAAAAGCAAAGAGGGAAAATGACAGTTTAGTCTGGCTCTTCAGGAGAGAGGGATTCTTTATACACTGCTCTATTTCTCTAAATGTTTGAAAATACTCTATGATAAAGTTTTAAAGTTTTAAAGGAACCCCTCCCTCCCTGTCTTTATTCACTGTGGCTTCAGAGCTATATATTCCCTTTAAAGAAGTGGGATAGGTAAAGGACAAATGATTTTCCTAAATCCAGATTTTTTTTGGAAAGAAATGCAGCTATGAAAATACGGTAGCAAGAACAATGACATTTACTATGGAAGCTCAAAACTACCGATCCTTAATCAGTTAGCCTAGAATCCATGTGACTGTTACTTAAGAATCAAACTTTAGGAAAAAGAGATTACAAATCTTTCAAAGACTTTGCAAATGCCTACACATTCGTTTGGATCACTTTGACGGGGTCGAACAGAAGGAGCGCCCAATGCTTCATGCTCTTCAGAGGATGATAATAAGACATGAACTCTGTCCTGGGCCACAACAGGGCAGGGACTGTAAATTAGAACAGTAACTTAATCCCAGGGGCTTCTGTGCCTCTGATCAGTTTCTTCCTGACCTGACACTGCAGGACTAAAATGGCAACCCAGCTACCCTGGGCTTTGACAGGCAGTACCAAAAATGGAGAAGGTAGCGTTGAAATAGGGGGACATAAAACTTGGCTGGGAACGGTAGCAACCAGTGTTTACAAACACAAGGCAGAACCTCAGATGGAGCAGGCATCTCTGAAAATCTCTGAAAAGAAATCAACAAGGCCTTGGGAGTTTCTACCATATATTCTACCCCCCCACACTGGCTACATGTTCCCTACAAAATTCACTCATTCCAAAATGGTACCACTACTGCTCTTGCTTTAAAATATATCCATAAAAAAATGTCCCAGGAGGGGAACCCTTCAGTAAGTCTCAGAAGAGAGGCTAAGCTAGGAGGATCTTGCTTGTCCCCATTCAAGAACATGGGGAAAGCTGTTCACCATGCCTATTTGAGAAACATTCATCCCATCCTTTACTTCAGTAAGGCTATATTAACCTCTTCTTTGCCCAGATGAGAGGATAAGGAAGGACATTCTAACAATGACCCATCTCTTTCCCTTCATCCATAGCTTGGTCCCCATCTTAGGCCATTACCCCCAAAACACCAAACTAACACTGACAATAATAGATAAAGTAGATGACTATGCTTTCAACCAGATTCCCAGATACTTGATGAGAAAGTTCCCCCAAACTACAAATAATCCAACCTCTACCACCAGAGCGTCTTCCAAAACAGCCGCCACGGTGTCGCACCAACCCGAAATGACAAGCCCTCAGTCCGCTGCCCAGGGCGCTGGGTGGTGAGGTCAGCAGCGTATCCAGCCCCGCCCCACTGAGGCAGTCTTCCTCTGACACTGAGGAACACCAGCCCAAGCTGCTGGGAGTTTCAGCTATATCTAACACAAAGGCGGAGAGGAACCCACCTTCCTCAGTAGCCCTGGGAGAGTCATGTCTCAGTAAATGACATGCTACCCCTCCATACAACAAGGCCCATAGCAAAATAGAGAACAGGATGCACAATTCCTCCTAATCATCCCATGTTCAAGTTCAGGGTCATCTTAATTTGAGTTGCTAGATACCTCTCCTCAGATCCTACAGACCCCAAAGGATTACTTTTTAACAAAACATGGAGTCTACAGGAGAGAAAGAAACCAGCAAGATGATTTGTTTTAGTTCCCCAAGATAAATGATCACAAGTGGGAAATTTGTAGATGGTATTTTCTCATCTGAAAAAAAAAAAATCAAGCCAAACCAAGATCATGGTGAGAGAACAGTAACAGGGTAAACTGACTGGGGAATATTAAAGTCAATCAAACAAGAACACAGAAATAAAACACAGAGCCACATAGGAGACACCAGAACATATTTGTACCACACACACAAAAAAAACCTACTACCACTACCAAAAAAAAAAAAAAAAAGAAAGAGAAAGAGAAAGGAAGGAAGGAAAGAAGAAAGGAAGGAAGGAAGGACATGCCTAGAGCTTCCAGAACACTCTGCTATACCTCTCTATGTGTTGTCCTCAAAGCCCATAAGCCCTAAGGAAAGATGTGCTTTTGAGATAGTTGAACCTACTGACAGCAATACAAACTGAAAAACAGGATTAGAGAGTAGAAGGGAAGCTACATTGTAAAGGAATTCAGAATTCCTTGCAAAAAAAATAAAAAAGCTAGAAAGCATCATTTGGAAGATGAGGAGAAGGGGCAGTGACCCACAGGGACAAACAGCTACCTTGCTTGCTTGGACAGCTTGCTGCAACTTAAAGATGCAGTGTTCAAAGAAACCCAGAAATGTCTTTGATGTACACACTCTCAGAGACTGGTTGATAGACTATATTTTCAGGGTTCATGTCTATGGTTTATCAGAGACTGGCTGGTGATCCAAAACATGACTTAAAACCCAAGACAGGATAAAGATGATTACCACTCACTACCACCACCAGGTAGAAGATGTGGGAAGAGATTCCAGGTGTGGTGGCTCATATATTTAACCCCAGCCCTTGGAAGGCTGAGGTAGGAGGATCACTGTGAATGAGACAATCCTGGACTGCATAGCGAGTTCCAAGTCTGACTGAGCTACAGTGAGACAGACTTCTACCTCAAAAACAAATGAACACAAAAAGCTGTTGGGAGAAGAATGATGCTTGGAGCCCAGCAAAGAGAGTACTGGAGGGCAAAGAGGTACAAGGAGAGGGGGCTGAGCGTGAGGTTCAGGCAGCACTGTATGGAAGAAGCTCAGAAAAGAAAAATTAATTCTTCCTCTTGGGGCTTAGCTCCAAATAACCTCAGAGTTATTATGTACTGAATGTATAGAAGAGAGGGACCCAATGACTCCTTCTTGGGAGAAACCAGAGGCCAATTGTTATAAGGTTGGAAAGGATTTCATAAAAAGTGTCTCTGGCCCCTGAAGGTTTTGGCAGAGGATTGGATGTATTTGGTGAACTTTCCATGTGGCCTTACAATAAATATCTCTGCCATTCATTCAGGAAGGTCCCTTTATAAATTATGCAAAAGTCAAGCTGGTCGGACAGGAGAGAAACTGGAAGAGTTTCTCCCACAAGGAACTGGTAAGTTCAGATTCACTTGTCATACACATAAGTGCTGTTTCCTCTGATCCATCATCATTGGTCTCATTGGTGAGACCATAACTTTCCAACTACTTATGGATTGAACTAGAACCAACAGAGCAGACATGACTTGAGATGCCCACTGGGGGTGCAAAGCCCCTTTTGAAGAGATGAGAAAAGACATTTCAAGTGACATGTCTTGGGCAACACAAATTAGAAGCCCAATCAAGGTTGGGACCTGGATCTTCTGGCCAACTTAATGCCACTAGGGTTTTCTCACTATACCAAAATAGAAAAGAAAAGGATGGAAGAGAAGACAAGAAAGGTTATTCTGGTTCTTGGTAGCCAGGGGGGAGGAGGAGATTGCCACTTCTAAGAGAAGCCCTGAATGGAAACCAGCTATCAGGAAGGTTCTTGGAAAAGAAGAAGGGGGAGTATTACCTTTCAACACCAGAGGCTCTTTGCCTTCTCTCTTCAGGGACTCGAGAACTATGTGAAGAGGCTGGGATGGCATCACTCGGCTCGGCTCATTGGTATTCTCATCATAAACTATAATTTCTTTGGAAAAGATCCTCTTGAGAGAGTCCTTGCCTTCTCTACAGGAAATCAAGTCTAGGACGGTGATTTTGCCCTGCTGCAGCCTCCGCCTGCTGATCTTATCGGCACAGTTAATGTGGACAGCTCCTTGGATGTGGCTCTTGTTATACTCCATGAAGGGCCTGCAGTCAATGATCACAGGACCCTGGCTGGACAGGTGACTCTTACTGCATTTGGTCATCTTCTTCGCCAAGTCATTGGGGTAGATGATTTTGATGCTGGCTAGCTGCTTGGGGGTCCCTGACAGAGGACTGCCCACCCCACCTGATGGACTTAAAGAGCCTGTGCTGTCATTGTTGTTGACCATCTGGTTAGCAGGGCAGGTGGTAGAGGTTCCAATGGCAGAGCCGGTGGCAATGGCTTGGGTCTGGGCTTGACTGTCCTTGTCGTAGGTGGTCACAGTACAGCAGCTGGCACTGCTACATCCACAATTCAGAGAGCGGGCAGAGCCGCTGGATGAGGGCATATACGTCAGATTCGCAGCCTTGAGGGTCACAGCAGTGGTGGTGATGATAGGAGGGTGGCTGTTACCACCTGGGGAGGCAGAGCCAAGGTAGCTAGAGTCTAAACAAAGGTTGAGATCCTGAGGTCGGACAGGCCTAGACAGTGCCACCACTACCCTGTCGTCTAAAGGAGATGGAGGCATGAGGAGGCTGAACACTGGCAATTCAGGAAGAACTCAAGAGTCTGCAAAGAAGGGGAAGGGGGGAAAAAAGAATAAAGTCATGTGACACAAAAGGCGGGTTCATCCAGTCCCTAGGACAGACCTCTACAAAGCTCTGAGCAAAGTCATCCTAAGGCCCCTTTATCATGTCACCATCAAAACCTGAAAGTCATTTTTGATGTGTCCAGAGAGAATGTGAACCTGACCCCCCCCAATCTATTTTGCAGCTAAATCTAAGGTTAAAATTAGATGTGCTGTCAGAGATGTAAATGAAGCACTTTTCGTGGACCACATCAAAGTTCAGCCTCAGAAAAAGGAAAGGCACCAAGAGTTAGAAAAGCTGAAGAGAGGGCGGCTCTTCAGAGACCTGTGTCCTGGGCCTCCTCTCCTGGGCAGAAGTATATTGCACTTGAGAAAGACCCATGTGTCCTCCCTCACATGCTTTCTTCATGCAGAGCAGGGGCAGAGATGACCAAGTGCCAGGGCTCACCGAAATACACAGCAGCTAAACATACGTCAGGGGTGGATGTCAACTTTCTGCAAATCAGAATGACCGTGTCCCCCTAAGTGACTCTCTGCAGCTAGGAGCTACAGTTCCCTTCCATTCTGATGGGAACTTTGAAAAGCACATACAGTCATTTTAAACCTTGTATGTCTTCCTTTCCCAAACATATCTGAGTGTCCCCTTTGCACTGCAAATTGGTGTCCTAAAATCAAGTCCCAAGCCAAGGAGCTGGGAACCCCAATCCTGGCAGATCCAAACCCATCTCCCCCAACAGAGCCTTGAAGGAAGAATCACACCCCCAACCCCACAATCTATCTCTCAGGATGGCAGACACAGACTGCATACAGGAGCTTCTCTCCATTGGAGACCAGAGATCTCCCTTGGCCACTTCAACAGAGACAGGCTACCTGGGAAATGTTGTCCATCAGGACTACCACTGTCTCTTCCGAAGGTGCCTGCAAAGGAACAGTTGTCTTCCCCTAGTCACAGGGTCACTTCACAACACAGTTTGTGTGGATCCTCTCTTCCTACTAGACAGGCACACAGCAAAGAAAGCTAATCTCAAACGAGCTGCTCACCTAAACGAACTTTAAGAACTGTCTGGAAAAAAAAAGGCATCTATCACCCATCTACACACGACTGTCACCATTCTCTGACACAGAGCCAAAATGTCATGGGGAACACACACACACACACACACACACACACACACACACACACACACACACACACACAGGAACACTACCAACCACAAGGGACGGGCATGCTTATCTCCATGGACTTGCACTTCTCTCACCCACCTTTGGACGGAATCAAAAGATCCAATCTCCTCTCTCTCTCTCTCTCTCTCTCTCTCTCTCTCTC